>JAABKJ010007545.1:121268511-121358093 GCA_011634705.1 Andricus grossulariae
TATGATCAGTTATGAACTAAAAATTGAATCGTTAATTTTTCATTTAAAAAAATATATATTTTCAGTTGAAAAAAAACGAATTTTCAACAAAAAAAGTTAATTTTTCCACCAAAAAAAGTGAATTTTTTACAAAAAAAGTTAACTTTTCAACCAAGTAGTTAAATTTTTAGTGAAAAAATAATAATTTTTAGGAAAGCAGTTCAACTTACAACCAAAGAGTTTATTATTCAGCTTAAAAATATTAACTTTCACAAAAAAAATGTAATAATTGATATTTCAAAAAAAAAAAAAATTAATTTTAAATTATAACCATTTGTATTTGACCAAAAAGATGAATTTTCAACCAAGAAGATTAATTTGCATACTAAAAAAGACGAATTTTCAATAAAAAACATACATTTTCAACCAATGAGTTGAATTTTCTACCAGCAGAAAATACGAATTTATAACAAATTTATATAAATTTTCAAGTACATAGTTGAATTTGGAAACCAAAAAAGATTTATTATTAACCAAAAATGTAATAATTGAATTTACATTTAAATGAAATAATTTTCAATAAAAAAACAATTTCCTATCAAATAGTAGAATTTGCTACCAAATTGTTGAATTTTGAAACTAAAAAAGATCAATTATTAACCAAGAATAGAATAGTTAAATTTGTATGTTAAAAAATTAATTTTCAATAAAAAGTAATGAATTTTCTACAAAAAATATAAGTTTTCTACCAAAAAAGTGAATTTTCTACAACATTTTTTTTATCGAAGTCGTTCAATTTTCAGTCAAAGAGATGAATTTACCACTGAAATTATGAATCTTTAACAAAAAATGGATTTTTAAGAAAGCAGTTCAACTTCTAACCAAAGAGTGGAATATTCAGCCTAAAAAAATTAATTTTAATAGTTGATATTTCAACAAAAATGATTAATTTTAATTTATAACCATTTGAATTTAATCAAAAAGATGAATCTTCAACCAGGAAGATTAATTTTCTACTAAAACAGACGAATTCTCAATAAAATACATACATTTTTTATCAATTAGTTGAATTTTCAACCAAGGAGATTAATTTTCTACAAAAAAGACGAATTTTCAACAAATCGTAAAAATTGTCAACTAAATATATAAATTTTGAAACTAAAAAAATAAATTATTAACAAAAAATGGTTAAATTTACATTTAAAGAAATAATTTTGAATACAAAAAAATTTTGTCTACAACAGTTAAATTTCCTACCAAATAGTTAAAAAAAATTAACAGATTGTTGTGTTATAAAAATAAAAAGGCGAAAAAGCTCATTTTTATCAAAGTAAATCAATTTTCAACCCAAAAGATAAATTTTCCATTAAAATGATGAATCTTCAAAACAAAAATGAATTTTTGTGAAAGCATTTCAACTTACAGCTAAAGAATTTAATTTTCAACATAAAATGAATAATTTTCAAAAAACATATAATAGTTGATATTTCAAAAACAAAATATTTTTAATTAAAACCAGTTGAATTTAACCCGGAAAAAGCCATTTTTTAACCAAATACATGAATACTTAACTAAATAAAATAAAATTTGAACCAAAAATTTGCATTTTTATCGAAGAAATTTATTTTCTACCAAACAAGACGAAATTTCAACGAAATACATACATTTTCAAACAAATAATTAAATTTTCCACCAAGATTATTAGTTACTACCATTAATAACAATTTTTTAACAAAATGCATGGATTTTCAACCAAAAATTTGAACTTTCAATTTAAAAAAAAAACTTTAAACTCTCTCGACATATGACCTCTTCCAAATCAGAAAAAAAAAAACAAATAAATAAATGGAAACATTAAAAATAAAAAATTTCCCTCTTCCAGTTCAGAATATATTGGAAACCAAAATAAACTCCCTTCCAACTCAATGGAAATTTGAAAAATAAATCATAATAATCTTAAAAATAAAAAAACTTCCCTCTTCCAATTGAGAAGAAATTTAAAACCAAAATTTCCTCCCTTCCAACTTTAATTATCCTTCTTCCAATTCATAAAACATTGAAAAGAAAAATTTCCTTCTATCCAACTAGGTAAAAATCTTCAAAATATAAAATATCCCTCTGCCAACAAAAAAAATTTCCTTGTATTTATAATTGTTGCGGTCTTTAAAACTGAATTTTTAAATTCTTTACATTGAAAATGTACGCATAAAAATGAAGACCTAAAATGGAAAATTTTTATTATATTTAACTATATCATGTGATATGAAATTTGTGATATTTTAAGTCATTGCATAGATTTTCTTCTAAACATTTGTAAAAATCACGCTCAAAAAATAAATTCATTGCCATTTCCCGGTTTTCCGGCCCAGACGTCGACCTGAAGTTCTGAAGGTTCGAATAAACGAAATTTTGTATTAATTATTTTTGTAAACTAGAAACAATTCTAAAATTATGGATCCTTTAATTTAAAAAGAGTATAAAAGAATTTGAGCAAAAAATATTCCGACATTTTGTATTCAGACACTTTTATCGATTGCGAATGTGATCACAAATTATAACAAAGTAAACGCGAGAACTTTGAAGTCTTCAAAATTTCCCATTCTTCAATTTACTTCCTCGTTTGATTCATTTTTATTGGAACGTAAAAAATGTTGAAGTAAAAAACTGAAAGCGAGCCAAATGTAATATTTCTTTTTTTAATACAAAAGAAGGTTAGCAGAAAAACTAAAAACATCTGTTAAAAATAAAGCAAATGGATCGATAATAATAGGCAGTGACTACGTGTACCGAAAAAATTCGTCTATTTGTACAGAAATTTCGGTACACAGCGACTGGCATAAAAATAATTAAAATTTACGGAATTTTTATGAAATACCCATGGGATTTGGAAATATACAATAAAAATGTGTATTAGGGGGGCCACAAAGCTTCATTTTCAAAATTCCCTGACTTTTCCGCCACCAGAAATATATTTTAAACTCTGCTTTAGGTGAAAACTCGAATTTTCTATTCGAAAAGAGTTTCTTTGGGTTTTTGGATACTTTCTTTCTTATAGAGAAAACAATATTTCTAGCGTAGACGCAACAGGGAATTTTTTAGAAAATTGTAAAGTTGGACTTTAGGTGAAAATTTGAATTTTTCGATAATGAACTATAAATGGCTATACCTGAAAATTTATTGTTCCATTTAGAACAAAATTTCTTTGAATTTCAATAAGGGCCAAAATTCGAGACTTCTGAGTCAGACGAATTCAGAGAATTTAGACGAATTTTTAATTTTTTTTGTATAACAATGTAGGACAATGGTTACAAAAGTCATTGCCACATTCGGTTTTTCGAATTATCACTATACAAAAAAAAGCGAGCAAAAAATATATTCAAAAAATGGAAATTTTCTCCCAAAAAATTGTTTCTGTTTTTTTACTTTGAATTTCGAAACACAATATCCACGAGGTGTACATAAAAAGTTCAAAATTAGTTTTCCATTAGCAAAAAAGTGTTAAATTTGACCAAACGTGCCCCTGTAAACGCCTCAATACACCTTGACGGTTGATTTGCATATGAAAAGAGAAAAGTGTTACATTTTAAAATTTGATATTATAAAACATATTATCTAATAGATATAGAAACAAAAATAAAAAATAAATTTTATGAGCGGAAATAGGTCCAATTTGACTAAACGTCGTCCATAAACTTACCAACTTCAGGCTATTTTTGAGCCCCCTCGTTGAAAACCCTAGCCCCCCCCCCACCCACACACACACAAAAGTAACGTAGACCAAAATTCTATCAAAACCTACGAAAGAGGTTGATTTTTCAAGAAAATTGTTGAAGTTTAAAGCCAATAGGACGAATTATCTACAACACAGATGAATTTTTAACCCGAAAACATGATTTTTTAACAAAAATTTGAATTTTCTACCAACAAGTTGAATCGTCATAAGAATAGTTTAATTTTTAATGAAATGGTTCAAACAGAAACCAAAAATATGAATTTTCAACAAAAATGCTGATATTTCACCGAATAGTTTAATTTCCTACCAAATTGATGAATCCTCAAACAAAGCAGATTAATTTAGAACCAAACAGGTGTATTTTTAACCAAAAAGGATGAATTTTCAAACAAGAAGATTAATTTTCGGCCAAGAAAATACGAATTTTCAACAAAATAGTTACATTTTCAACCAAATAGATGAATTTTTAACTAAAATGAAGAATATTAAAAAAATTAATTTTAAACAAGAGAGTTCAACCCAAAAGATGATTTTTTATCTCGGAAGATTTATTTTCTAAAAATGGAATAGTTACGTTTTCAATCAAGGAGGTCAACTGTCTAAACTTTCAACCAAGCAGTTGAATTTTCAAATCAAAAATATGAATTTATAACTAAATAGTTAAATGTGCAACCAAAAAGATGAATTTCCCAGCAAGAAGATTAATGTTCTGCCAAAAAACACGGGTTTTCCACTAAATACATTAATTTTTTAAAAAATGTTGAATTATAAAGCCAAAGGATGAATGTTTCTATAAAACGGTTTAATTTTCAACCCAAAAATATGTTTTTTAACAAGAAGGTTAATTTTCTACCAAAAAGTTAAATTTTTATAGAAATAGTTTAATTTTTATCAAAAAAGTTTTTTTTAACAAAATAAAATAGTTACATTTTCAACAAAAGAAATGAATTTTCAACTAAAATTATGAATCTTAAAAAAATTGAATTTTCAACGAGAGAGTTTAACCCAAAAGATGTTATTTTATTACAAAAGATTAATTTTCTAAAATTGTAATAGTTCAATTTTCATCCAAGGAGGTGAATCTTAAAAAAATTGAAATTTTTAATAAACTAGTATAACTTTTAACCAAGTAGTTGAATTTTTAACTAAAAAATATGAATTTTCAAACTAATAGTTAAATTTCCAATCAAAAAGATAAATTTTCCAGCAAGAAGATTAATGCTCTACCAAAAAACATGGGTTTTCAACAAAATACATTAATTTTCAAAAAAATTGTTAAATTATAAAGCCAAAAGGATGAATGTTTCTATAAAACGGTTTAATTTTCAACCCAAAAATATGTTTTTCAATAAAAAGGCTAATTTTCTACCAAAAAGTTAAATTTTTATAAAAAAGTTTTGTTTTAACAAAATACATAACATAAATCTTTAAATAGAAAAGATCAATTTTCAACAAGAAATGAAATATTTACATTATTAGTTTAAAAAATTAATTCTCAATCAGAAGAAAAACGAACTTTCAACAAAATAGATACATTTTCAACAAAAGAAATAAATTTTCAACTAAAATTATGAATCTTAAAAAAATTGAATTTTCAACAAAAGAGTTTAACACAAAAGATGTTATTTCATTCCAAAAGATTAATTTTCTAAAATTTCAATAGTTCAATTTTCATCCAAGGAGGTGAATCTTAAAAAAATAGAAATTTTTAATAAACGAATTCAAGTTTTAACCAAGTAATTGAATTTTCAAATAAAAAGATGAATTTTCAAAGAAATAGTTAAATTTTCAATCAAAAAGATGAATTTTCCAGAAAGAAAATTAATTTTCTACCAAAAGACTACTTTCTTGGACAACAATTTTTTTCGACATCATAGGAACAACAAGAGATTAGTGTTTAAAATAGGTAACGTTCGTTGATATTTCTTTGACATAATTTTTTTCATTCGATCAAAAATAACTTAAAATTAAAGGAAATCATTCTTAATTCGAGAAAAATTTTCACTAAAAAAATAACATTTTTTTGAACCAAAGACATTTCTTTGAATCAAAAGGAATATCTTTGAACCAATGAAACTTTTCTTAAATTGAGAGCCTATGAATATTTTTCTTTAATTCAAAGAAATTTTGTTCGATAAAAGACTCTTTTTTTAGTGCATAATTATATTCTTTTTGGATGATCAGATTATAATATATACTTTCTAAATCAATGAAGAAGATAATTATTATGTATGCTAAATGCTTGAGATAATAAATGAAAAAAATGACACTTGTATTTGATTAACGGATATAACAGCTCAGCAAACGTGACGTTTTAGATACGTATGTAACACGAGGGAAAACGTTTTATTTTAATCATAAATGTATATAAACACATAAAATCTCAAATTTTTGACGCCTCAGGATTTTTGAAGTTTAAAAAAATTTATATTTTGATATATTCTAGATAATAGAAAGCAGTTAGAGGTTTATATTTTTCAACATTGCATATATTAAAAGTCGGATTGAAAATAAACAATATATACCATTATTCTCTCCAAATTCTGCATAATTATTTTAAAAAAAAATAATGAGCGAATATTCATCAATGCTTTTTCTACACAGAATTTTAATTTTGCAATATACGAAAAAGTTAATAACAATTTTTACAAAATAGGTACTCCGCAGTACAGAGTACGTATTTCACATTACAGTTTTCTACTCTCTTAATTTGAATCAGTAACGTACATCCGACTACTACAATCAGTGAATTTTCAAATGAAATGATTTTATACTAGAAAAAGCGAGAAAAAGTCACTGAAGGAACAGTAAGTATCAATGAAATTTGGGTACATTTTTTACATTAATTAGTACATTTGCAGTGAACTCTCACTTATTCCAAGTGATTTTGTCAGGCGTCTCGTATCGATGCGCGCGCTGTAAGCACGTGTGCGCCCGGAGGTGAAGAGGCTTCGCCACTTGGAATATCCGAGCGGGAGAAACTTGGCATAAGTGAAAGTTTACTGTACGTTTCCTGATGATAAATTTTAACAAAGTTTGCTAATTTTGCAAAATATGAGCCCTATGTTCCCATTTTTTTAAGAATTCAACAATTTGGTTAAAAATTAATCTTTTTTGGTCTTAATCTTAGATCTTTTTTGGAAAGATGAACTACTTTGTTAATAATTCATTTTTTCGGTTGAAGATTCATCTCTTTGGTTGATAATTTAAATAGTCCATTTTTAGAAAATTAATCTTCTACGTTGAAAAATCTTGTTTTGGGTTGAATTTTGAACTCTTTTGTTGGAAATTCTTTTTTTTTAAGAAAGTATATCTTCTTCGTTGAAAATTCATCTTCACTGGTTGAGAAATTAAGTATGATTCATAGAACAGTTTATTCAACTGACTTATTTCTTTAGAAAGTTAGTTTTTTTTTGACAATTCATATTTTTCGGCAAAATTTCCACTATTTTGTTAAAAATTAAACTATTTTTAAAAAACTTTATGTATGTGGTGGAAAATTAACTTTTTTGTTAAAAAATCATATTTTCGGATTGAAAATGCAACTGTTTTGTAGATAATTCGTCCCTTTGGATTTAAGACTCAACAATATTGTTGAACATTAATGTATATTATTTAAAATTCGTCTTTTGGGTCAGAAAATTAATCTTGTTTGTTCAAAATTCATCTTTTTGGTTGAGGATTCATCTATTTTGTTTACAAAATTCGTCTTTTTGGTTGAATTCAACTGGTTGAAATTGTTTTTTTGTTTGTTGAAAATTAATTAACTTAATTCTGGTTCAAAAAATATATATTTTTTAGTTGAAAATCCATCTATTTGGTGAAAGATTCAATTATTTTGTTAAAAATTCGTATTTTCATCTACAAATTTCACTAATTCATTTTTGGTTAGAAAATCCTTTATGAGTTGGAAATTTAAGTATTTGGTAGAAAACTCATATATTTTGTTGAAAATTTATATTTTTAGTTAGAAAATTAATCTTGTATATTGAAAATGCATCTTTTTCGTTCAGAATTCAACTATTTGGTTAAAAATGCGTCTTTTTTGGCTGAATTCAACTAGTTGAAAATTATTTGTTTGTTGCTGAAAATAATTTTTTAAACTAGAAACTCGATGTACTTTTTTGTTGAAAATTCAACTGTCTTCTAAGAAATTCGTCTTTTTGGTTTGAAAATTCATCTCGTTTGGTAGAAAATATTTCTTGGTTGAAAATTCCCCTATTTTCATGAAAAATTACCCTGCTTGCTCTGTTTTAAGATAATTTTGGGTTATGTTTATGGATGGCCCCTAATTTAAATCAGTGACACACTTCTCATTGATTAAAATTTAAGTTCAGTCCAATTTGGGTAAGGCAAGCAACTTTTAAACATAATTTTAAATTATAGAAACATAATTTCTACTGCATGTTTTTACATATTTTGATCTCTACGTTATATATCTATATTTTTTAAAGTTGTTTACAAGTTTTTTCAAACTTCAATAAATGAGTTCAAAATTCTTAAATTCTCACCAACGACCTATACATATATTTTAAGATATAATATATATAAAATGAACAGGTAAAAATAAATTTGCTGAGAACATGAGACATGAAAATATGCATAAACAAACTGCGCAAGCATTTCATACATTATATTTACACGCGAGTCTGTTTTTACAGAAATCCGTGGCGTTGATCACGTAGCATGGGTCAAGTTTGATAAGATTATAGAAAAAGAACTTGGAGGCCTCTAATCAGTAGATGAATTGAATGATCAAAATTTTTCTGCGTTTTATTTATAGATTATTTTACGTGTTAAATAGTATTGCACAAAAAAGGGATAAGTTATTTAAAAACATATTTTTTTAATTAATGAAGTACTCTACTTATAAGTTCCAATACTTAAAATATGACAATATATCAGAAAATGGCTACTAACGGTTCAACCAGAAAAAAGATTCAAAAATTCAAACTAAATTTTTTTGAATCAAAGACAAATGTTCGTTGGCTCTCGACCAAAGAAAAGTTTTCTAGATTCTCATCCAGAGAAGGTATTAGATTTTTGTAAAATTCGACCCCCCATTTTTTGTCAAATGTCCACGTTTTGAGACCCCCTGAACCCAAAAAACAGGTTTTTACAAATGTGTCTGTCTGTATGTAGGTATGTATGTATGTATGTATGTCTGCCTGTGAGCACGATGACTTTTGAAAGAATTGACCTATTGGATTGGCCTTTGGTATACTCTTTCAATCTCGTAAACGAAAGTTCAAGTTCGTTACCCAGCCATTTGGGATGAAAAGTTAAAAAGTGAGCTCATTTTGATAGTTTTTGAGGCCATTTTTTCACAATTGGTAAATTATATGTTCGTCCGTTCATAGTAGTCAAAAATTCAAACAAATTATTTTCATGACATTTTTTGATAAATTGAAAATTTTCAGACTTACAGCATTTTCAAAATCCCAAAGAGGAAACGAAAATGAACATTTTCAGCCAAACAACGCAAGACCCGGAAAAAAGTCAGGGCGAAAAAAGTGTTTGTTTTTGCACGCCCTACAGGATTATCATAACGAGTTTTTGAATTTTCTTGAAAAATCGAAAATTCTCCCTTTTATTGCACAAAAAATAATTAAAAATCAAAATTTGCATTCCACGGTCAAACTATGCCAGATACGACAAATGATGATCAAACAAATACTATGCATTCCAAACAGATCTACAAATTTGTTAAGAGTCACTTTTTGATAGGATGTGTAGCTTCTTTTTTATTCGTAAAAAATAACATTACTAGTGGAAAAATCGGCCCGAGTAGTGGGCAAATTCTCATCAAAAATTTGATTATTTCATTTTTCTTTCATCTTGTGTCTGGGTTTTCAGAATATTTAATTTTTTTCATGTCCTCGATAGTATTTGAAACGAATAAAACAATAAAATAAACATCATTAAGGCTCGTGGTAATTGAAAATTCGTATTTTTACATTCTCATCCAGAGAAGGTATTAGATTTGTGTAAAATTTGACCCCTCTGTTTTTTGTCAAATGTCCACGTTTTGAGACCCCCTGAACCCAAAAAACAGGTTTTTACAAATGTGTCTGTCTGTATGTACCGTTTAAGACACCTCACCCAGGTGCCATTCAGCTTTCGGCACGGTTGCTACGCCTCCGCTTAGGGGTTATTCCTTTGGGACCATCCCTGAACAATTGTCCGTGACTGCTTATCAATTATTGTAACTATATTCAGCAGAAACCCTTGGTACAGGGAACCTCTATCCGCAACCCGAGGACGCGTTCGTTGGCTTTGTCATAGGCCCTTCAGTTCTATTCCAAAGGAATAGAACACTATAGATCACCACGGCTTGAAATGGCGTCATCCGGCTAGGTTGGCACACTGTCTCTGGACCCGCTGTATCCCACATGTCATATGTTCTGTCTTTGTTCTCGCCATCGAAGTCGTTATTACTTTACAATGTGTAGCTTATTTTCACGCGGTTCACTGTTCACAATCGGAAAATTGTCATTTATGTTCATAAAGTCGGGTATTTTAGAATGCTTGGGAACCGCTGCGAATACTTTGTCAGTGTCAGCGTTCTGCGTAAAAAATAAGTTTGCAGATGTGCTTCAAGAAAACTTCTGCTATCTACCCTCTCTGTCTCGAAATCCGTCTGCTCTCGGAGTGTCTCGGAACATTTCTCCGTTTCAGGAAATACTTATTTTCAGCCAAAATATTTTTTTCCTAAGCATTAGTGGGACCTGCTGGAGATTTAATTAACCGCAGAACAATGCGCAACTCCAAATATTAAGTTAGTTTAGTTATATATGGGACCAGTGCCGTATATATAAAAAAATTGGAAGTCCGATTATTCAACACGCTTAAATTATAAAAGCTACTGCAGTGCACTTCAACTTTGAGAAGTTGTAGGCTACGGAAGCTACGACCATGGTTTCTCAAAGCAACTAATTCCAATGTAATTGGAACGTTTACTTTATCCACTTCTGCTCCTTATTCCCTAGAAGGTAAGCAAGAGCGGATAATTTACGAGAGATAACATCGTGCAACACTGTTTCTTGGAGTAAGGTTTCTAGCCGCGGATGAGCCTACGCGGCATACGGGAGAGTTGGAGATGAAGGTTTCACCTCTGGATACTTTTTTAGCGCTAACAATCTTTGTAGAATGTTATGAGGAACAGTCTTTGCAGACCAGATGTAGTGATCCCAGAAGAGCAGCCGTTTGCATCCGGTTCGCGATGGAATGAGCCTGACGCTGTGAAGCCGGAATCTTGTGGCGTTGGCTAAGAAATGAAGCTTTCATACCTCCGTGTCTGAAAGCTCCGGCTCTTGCAGTCAGCTACGTTGCATTCGGAAGTTAATTGAATGCAACGTGAATTATGCGGTTACGTCACAAGTATCGCGCAGTGCCACCCACAATAGGCCTCTCTCAGATGGAGGCTACGGTTCAGTTGGGAGTGGCAATAGGACCGAACCGAGGCGACGACCAGGCAATGGCCACCGACAAAAACACGAGAACGTCGATTTAAATGGTCGACCCAACTCAAGAGGGATATCCATACCTGTTGGGAAAAAAGGTCACCGGCGCGATAAGGATACATGCAGAGGTTACATGACCGTTAAATCAATATGTTCCCGAATATGCTCATAAAACGCTTTAGTATTTAAGAGATCAGGTATCCTTTTTGCGCAAAAACGGATACAAAGCTCTTTATCAGCAAGAAGAAGAGGAACATACTCCAGCGAACATACCACCCGTTCCAGCAAGACCACCTTAGCAGATAGCAGATAATGCCAACATAAGTAGTGAGAGATCTATCCACTAAAAAAACTTTCTCAGGATGGACAAATTAGCTGAAGCTGATACTGCTCTCCCCGATTTGCTTCCCGAAGGTGTTAATCTCGAGAATTTGAACCCTGTAGTTTAAGAGAAGACGATCTCCCTGCTTAGCAACAATAAAAGTCACGATACTTCAGTACGCCTGAGTAAGATTCGTGAGCGTATTGCTTAGCTTCAGTTTAACATTGAAGCGGTGAGACGGCATGCATCAAATATTCAGTGCGTGATTAGCTACATAACATCAAATAAAAAATTTACTCCAAAAGTTAGGGCACTTTCTCAAAACTTAAGGAAAGCAAATCACACTCTGAATAAGTGTGTTGTGAAAAATACACCTAGTCGAGAAGAGATTTAAGTCTTCTGGGAGCAAGCATATGGAAATACTCATCGGCTAAATGAAGACGATTTAGATATATCACTTTCTCGTAACTTTTGCCGAAGGCAAAGGTTACAAGGTCCAGAGGAAGAGCGTCCACTAGTTACTGCTGAAGAAGTAAAGAAAGTTGTCGCCAGAACTAAGAAGTTTGCAGCGCCAAGACCAGATAAAATAAAGAACGTTTGATGAAGGAAGTTCTCTTCTACGCACCCACATCTAGCTCGTATATTTACTACTTTCTGAAACGGAGAACAACCCATTCCACAGTGGCTAGTGGAAGGACTGGCATACTGAAAGAGCGGATATTAAAATCTATCGAGCTGGTATGAAGTTCAATAGTTGAACAACGTGGATGCAAGAGAGGACTTGCAGGTTGCAGGGCGAACCTGTTAATGGACAGGTGTATTACCCAGGACTCGATCAGGTATCGACGCAATCTGTCGATGGCTTGGATTGACTACCGTAAGGCATTCGATAACACGAACCATGACCAAGTGATAAGGCTCCTTGAGTACCTGGAATCGCGTCCAAAAATAGTGAGGTGCATAAAAGAGTTCATGCTCTTGTGACGGACAAGATTTGTCATAACCTGTGACAAAAGACAAGTAACTACCAACTGCATCACATATAAGAGGGGGGTCTTCCAAGGGACTCTCTAAGTCTGATACTTTTTTGCATCTCCCTCTTGCCTCTATCTATTTTGTTTCGAGGCAGAAGCTCTGGATACCTATGTGGTCCGCTGAACAGAAGAGAATATAAGCTCAACCAGCTTTCATATATAGACGACCTCAAACTCTTTGCTTCTTCGGAAGAGGACCTTAATATCTTTGTGGAGGCGGTAAATAGGTACTCTAAAGCGATTGGTATGAGCTTTGGACTGTTCAACTTATAGGCAGAAATACCATTCAACATTTTTTCTTCAATCAAAGTCTTTCGTACCTCGAATATACCTCCCTGCAGATAAAGGGGTAGAGGCTTGCTAAGCTTGGAGTGTCTTCATCGAAGAACGGTTTCACCAGAGGTTTCACCTCTGGACACAGTTCTTTGTATAATGTTATGAGGAACAGTGTTCACGGAGCAGGCGAAGTGATCCCAGAAGAACAGCCTTTTGCATTCGGTTCGCGATGCAATGAGCCTTACGCTGGCAAGCCGGAATTTTGTTGATTTCGCTAAGAAATGAAGCTTTCATACCTCAAAGACAGCCGATTATGCGAACTACAAGATGGACTTTGTAGCCTTGTTGCAGCCTGCTCAGCTCGAAAAGAAGTGCTTGATATTTCGCCCGTTTTTCTTCCTCCTTTGCCCTGATATTACCATCGGCTGGTGCAGAGAATTCAATCACGTAAATGATCTTGGTCTTCAGATCTTGGAGGACAATATCAGGCTTCGTTGCACTGATACGTTGACTGTTGCAGAATGAGAAATTCCAGTAGATCTTGCACTGATCATTCTCCACAGCGGACTCGAGTTCCCCCTGTGCGTATGGCAAGACGAACAATAGATCAAGACCATAGAAGTTACTAAGATGGTAATATAACACTTTAAAAGTCCCATTGTGTCTCTCTGTGTACCCGTAGCGTACATACTTAGAGCATCCACTGAGAACATGTCCAAGTGTTTCTAGCTCTTGCTTGCACGCTCGGCAGTTGGGATCGCCTACAGGTACATTCATTATGCGATCGCGGTAAACTAAGGTGTCTATAACGCCTGGACGCTTGGCTAGGAAAGAGGAAAGCTTCAGAAAACCACAATCATATAACTTTTTCACCAAGGACCTCCTGCTCGAAATTCGTTAGGACACAGCGAATACACAACCTGTTCGTACGTCAAAGATGTTCAACCATTAGAGTGCTATCCGCGTTCAAAATGGCTTAACAACTGGACTCTCCTCGAGTCGAGATTGGCTTTGTAGCTAATGCCGTCGGTGCCCTTCAACTAATTATTCATTTAAGACATCCGAAAAGAATAAAAGGCAGGCGCGCACACAGCATGCGCTCCGATTATATCGCTACACAAAATTCATACTTTATGTAAAATTATAAAACTTTTATGTGGAAATAATAGTGGCTGGTGCTAGTTTATATATTGACGAGTGTATTAAACAATTAAAGTGTCTGCTTGATGCTCTGTAGTGTTGATGGGATGCTTCGTTTTGTCTCGACAACATAACCTCACTTCTGTGTTATGCCTACTACGGATAAAGTTATAAACGATTGATTTATTGGCGTTTTGCCCGTCAGATCGTTTTGTACGAAATTCTACCTTTTCGCATAGTCCCCCCCCCCCCTCGGACAACTGATTTCTCACGACACGTGATGGGGACTCCTTTATTTGTCCATGTGGTATGCATTACCAACGTGGATGCATCGCCCGGGCTGCCAGTCAAAAGACTAGTGACTCAATCTGACCTAGAGAAGTTAGTTAATGATAATATGAGCAAAAAATCCTCTCTCCTGGAAAATCATAGAGAATTTATCTCTGCCGAGCTCAAGGACTCGACATTGCTATATCGTCCAAACTCAGCACTCTTGGTGGCAGCCTGAGTCTTGCGCATGAACGCATCGACAGCCTGGAAGTCAAAGTCCAGGAACTTGGAAACAGGACCGTTGACAATGAAACCTACTCGCACTGAATTGTGGAGATATCAGACAGGATGGAAAGTTAGAAAAATTTAAGTTGTTTGGGTTGCCCTGAAGCTAAAAACTCCTCTGATACCTCCCAGACGGTCACTCAACTGAGTGATATTATTAATAACTATTTTAAAAATATTGATCATTATCACAACTCGAGCAACATCAAATTCTATAGATGTGGCAAAAATTCGCAGACCTCTGGACCTCCACGCGCAATCAGAATAATTTCCAAAGCCGAACATGTTGCCACAACAATTTTTCAAATATGTTTAGTATGGAGAAAGGAGCGACCAAAACCAGATGCTTCAGGCGAAATGACTCTCTCACAAGATCGCACCCAGGCACAGCCAACCCGTTACAATGCACTGAAAAAATCTTGGAGGATCGTCCTGCTCGTGGAGAGCAGCCTCTGAAGATTGTTGATCACCAAGGGGATCAAAGATTATTCTGTCGAAGCCACGTACAATGAATTTAACACCTCAGCAAGCAGTCAACAGTACTCAATACATGCATCTATTCCAGCTATCGCTCACACACATGTTATTGAAGTAATTTTGTTAAATGACATATCATTATATGACCAACATGTGCGGGGCATTAACTCTAAACTTTTCTTTTTATTTATATCTCCAGAAATGTTTAATTACGACTTTTTAATCTTTCCCGAACCTTGGCTGAAACCTCAGGTACATTCTGCTGAATATTTGTATTCAAATTTTTTTAACTTCTACAGAGATGACAGGCTGGTAGAAGTGGTGGGGATATACTTATAGCCTCAAAGTTAAGAATGGTTACCGGTTGAATAGATGTAAGCTCTATAATAAGTGTAGTAATAATCACTGAGCATATGCCTTAATTAAAAGCATTAATTGTTGGCGATTTCAATATGCCTAATCTTAAAAATTATGTTACCATGGATCGCAGATAGAAAATCAGCATTGCTTGTTGCGTTTTAGGAACTTCACAATCTGACATATTATGATGATACACAGAACATCAATTACAGATACCTTGATCTTGTTTTGGCCACTTTTCTCTGTGACGTGTCCTCCAGTAATATCCCTATTCTGCCTGTAGACAAGTATCACCCACCCCTATTCTTGCGCTTTGAATCTCACTTGTCTCAATTATCATCCAGACATATAATGCCATTAAACCAAGCTACTCAAAGCTTTAGGTTCAAAAACAATGATTTTTCTAGTGTCCCAGAATAGTACGCTATTCTGTATGAAATTCTGAAAATGAATTTTTAAACTCACCTTGTACATTTTGGTCGCACATGGCTAATGCAAATAGAACATCTCGAATTCCGGAAATAATTCAAAACGAAGGCACTGAGCGCTCTACTCCTCAAACCACTGTAGATTCTTTCGCACATTTATTTGAAAGCGTTTACGAATCATCTAGATCAGACGTATGTAATCCTATTAATCTGCAAATTTACCTTGGAGATAGCTTCCAAATACCCAAAGAACCATTATAATTAAATATGTGCAAATTCCCAAACAAGATCACTGCCCGCCCTGAGCTAATTCTTGGAAGTCTGATAAAAATAGTGTTGATTTCCTAATCGATCCGATTCATTTATTTCCTAACCTTGTATTATCTACTGGAGTATTTCCTGATCTTTGGGAAAAGGCGCGTATATGCCCAGTCGTCAAAAAAGGAAATAAATCAGAGTTTATAAATTACAGACCAATTGCCATTCTGCCAAATTTTCCAAATGTCTTGGAGATGTCATTGTGTGATCTTCTCTGGCCTTATGTCAGAACAATCTTATCTCCTTCTCAGCATGGATTTGTCCCTCGACGATCTACAACTTCGTACTTGCTATCTTTAGTACAATTCATTGCGATTTCTTGGACAAAACATCACCAAGTAGACGTCATATACACGGACATGACAAAGGCCTTTGACTGCATAAGTCATACTCTTATTCTTGCAAGAGTAAAAGAACTTATCGTGCCTGGTAAAATTCAAAAACTACTAAATTCTTACTTAGCAGGCCGAGAGCACATAGTACAATACAATTAAAATTCACCAGCGCTTTTTATCCCTACCTCAGGGGTCCCTAAGTGTCCATTGCTATTTGTTATATATATACATATAAATGGCGTTGAGATAGTGTTGAGTGTATCTATTCTTTTCTACGCTGATGATGCTAAACTTTTATATCCTATTGATAATATAAAGGATTGCATGATATTGCAAAAGAACCTCGACTTATTTGTTAAGTGATGCGCTGAAAACTCACTTGACATTAAAGCCGCAAAATGTAAAATAATGTCATTTACACGCAAAACCACGCCTATTTATTTTCAGTAAGAGATTGAGGGTTGTCTTCTAGAAAGGGTGAAGTATACGCGAGATCTGGGTATCATAGTTGATGACTCCCTACGTTTCAACATTCACATTGATTACATAATCAGAGAAGCCAATAGGGCCATAGGATTTCAAATTAGGTCGTGCCGTCCGTTCAAAAATCCCCTTGCCTATAAATAAAATGTGTGTGATGATAAATAATATTTTTGAATCTAATGCGTCGCTTGATTTATTTCATATGTCATTAACTAATCTGCGAACTCCTATTGAGGCTTATGTCTAGCCCTACTGATATTTTCTTCAATTAATTATTTCTAAGCTTATTTGCCTGCGACAATTATTATTACTATTCTTACTTAATTCTTAAGATAAGTCAGTCAAAGTTTAATCAAACAATTTCAGCTAAAACAGCCTGAACAAATAAATAATCAGAATAAATAATCGGTTCCACAATTAATCACCTAAAGTGCGGCAACGATCACATTCACGATCGTAAAATATTTAGTCATCTCCGCAATTCAGGTGATTAAATCATTAACGAGTTATTTGTTTTGATCGTTTATTTGTTTTAGCTTTTTAAACTCAATTTATTTTATTCTTCTTTGGCTGATTTAACCGCCTTTGTCTGTTTAGCATTTGTTGAACGATCAATTGCTTGAAGCATACAACACTAATTAAAACCGATTAGTTGTGAAGGCATCATGGAACCAACATTTCCTTGACAACGAATGTGGAAAATAGACATTCTGAAGATGCGACCAATTGATGTTTTTTAAAAATCGATGGTTTCTCAGTTTATAACATAACAGAATTCATTAGATAAAGTGAAATGATAATAAAAAAAACAATGATAACATTTTTCTAAAATTTAAAATACTTCGAGATCAACTTTAGGCAAAATGGGTCTGCACACGAAAGATCGAGTTCCGTTCAAGAGCAATATGGTAATTAAATTCGAAAAAGATATACATAAGGAGCTTGAAAAATGAAATGTAATTTATAAAATTGAATCGAGAACTTGTATTGCTGCTTACATAGGACAGAACACCCATTAGAATAAGAAGTGATAAACGTCACAGTAATTTTGATTCAGACTCAAAAGATCATAATGTCCTTGAAATTCTTTTGTGAAAAAAGATCTTCTCTCGCTCCGCTGGGAAGCGGAATCTAGGTCAGTCGATTTCCGGTCGGGTGCTCTTTTAGACTAAACCAGAGTTATCAATTTTGAACCAGTGATATTGCAAATTTGAATGGGCCAACCTGCAAGAGACTCAACAAATGCAGTTCACGAAATTTACCATAGACGCCAAATGATAGATTCAACCAGGGATACAGCGCTCCACGTGGAAAACACATGAGCCTCCAGTCAACCGCTCGTGTTGTGTCGCACAGTGGTCTGTAATAGGAATTTACTGTCCATAATCGCCCACAGATCATATTTCTTAACCGATTTAAAAGTTCTTTTTCAGAAGTGCTAAGAATTAAATTTTTAAGAGAATTTTGGTTTGCTATGTATTAATTTTTTCGCAGAACAACAATATATAAACAAATAAAGTGACAAACTTGGCCAGTTCAGCTTTGTGAATTTTGATCTGAAGAAAAAATACAGATAGCAACTCACTATAAGGTGAAATTATCCCTGGGGAGAGAATTAAACTTGTAATAAAGAATATTAATTTTGAGATCAGTTTTTTTTGTGGCATCCAGAACTTTGCTCTTCAACCTTGAAAGAAAGGACCATCCCAGGCAACCCGCTGTGACTTCATAGTTTAAATCAACATAACCATATCCTAGACTGCATAATAATATTTTCATAAGACAAGTTGAATTTAGGTATTAATTATGAAACTTTTGCATCATTGTATTCACAGAACTTATATAAATATTTTAAGCCCAAGTGCAACGTTTTACTAAATAAAGTAAGAGAAACAGCATCCTTATTAATTATTGCATGAGATAATAATTTTTTGTGTGTTAATTTGAGTTTTAATGTATAGAATGCATAGTAAAAATAGCAAAGAATTGCTCCGTTTTTTTCAGAAATTTTAAAATCTTGTTTATAAAGATATAGTGGGTTCAACTTAAGTGTTGACGATCACACTCGAAAAATCCACGTTTTTTTACCTTCCCCAGGCCGTATTCTTGAAACTACCATCCGTCTCCAACCTGATAATATAATTAGGGTGTTCCTTGCCAACCCCAGTGTCCACTTTACATACCTCTCCTGTGTCCTATTCACTTCCTCACTTTCCTTCCACCCACACACCTCTACGCCATACAATAGCACACTCATCACCACTCAGCCAAACAATTTTATTTTCCTTCCAAAATCATCTGCGAATCACTTCTTTCCCAACCCGCAAACAAGAAGCCCAGCTACACAAACTCTTTCTCCTCCTGCACCGGCTTTCCCTTCCACTTCCACTCCCCTTCCTTATCGCTTGCACTTCCTTTCCTAAACATCATAAGCTTGGTACTTTTCCGTATTCAACTATAACTTATTCTTATCCAGGTATCTTCTAAAGCTATTCATCATCTTCTTTAGGGCCTCCTCGCTTCTTGCCCGCAACACTGGATCATATGCATACGGGAGTGACCAAATTCTAATCCCTCCTACCCTAACTTCTCCTACCACTTCGGCCTCCAGCTTACTCTCCATATCCGCGATTGAAATCACAAAAAGCGTTAGGGCTACGCGCACACCCTTGCCCTAACCCCCTATTTATCCAGAATCCATCCGAAATCCCCTCCCCTTCTCTTACCTTATCTTTCGTCTCTTCGTATATCTCCCTTACCCTCTCTATCAGGCCTCTCTCAACTCCTCTCTCCTCCATCGCCTCCCACAACCTCCCCCATCCACCGAAGGAAACGCGCCGTTGAAATCCACAAAAAAGGCGTACACTCTCGACCCCTTCTTCGCTAATTTTCTATCCACCATGTGCTGCAGAATGTAGCGATTGTCGATAGTACCCCTACCCGCCCTAAAGTCCGCCTGCGTCTGCGGCAACATTCTTTTCCCCTCGACATCCTTCCGCAGCCTCTCCGCCACCACAATCAAGTATACTTTATACGCCGTAATCATTAGCGTAATCCCTCTATAATTTTCCTGCCTATCCCTATCTCCTTTCTTAGTTGTTCTTAGTTCTTAGAGTTGATCTTTCGCGCTCTATGACTTTTATTTATTTGTCCCTTTGTATTTTTTTCTCTATTTTGGGAATTTTTTGTCAATGCGTTTCCTCAATATCATATTGTTTACCTGCTGGTACCACGAACAGTCGATTGACGGCATCGTACGAGTCAGTGACTTCGCTCAGTACTCTCGCTCCCGCTCTTTGTTGTACGGGCGTTATACTGCGTAGAGGAGCGCGTTGGACAAGTCGGAACGTGTCTGAACCGGCGAGCAGCGGCTAGTGCCACGGTGCTAACAGTAGTGCATCCTTTTGTCATGGCCTCACGTCGGCGTGGCTTGACAGAAGCGGAAATTTTACAGGCGCTTCAAGATATTTCTCCGGCGCATTCCGAAAATGAAGGTAGTTCTAATCTGTCATCTGAGAATAAATCTTCTGATGAGTAAGTTCCAACTCACTCATCAGATGAGTCTTCTAATAGTGGTGAAGAGAATCCCTCACCTACCGATGAAGACCATTCAACCCCTGCGGTTGAAAATCGCACACAAGATGCTAGTTCTTCTGGTATGTAAAATTGTGTATTTCCTATTTCTGTTGTAATCACCCATTTCTTTGCTAGGAAAATTTAAAAGCGCATGTGTGACTTCTTTGACAGGTGTTTCAACAGCAAGCGACGAGCAACGTCGCACACGGCGTGCTGCTAGCCACAGGGGTGCGTCTAAGAATAACCAAGGTTTGTAGCTTTGTACGACGATTTCATTTGATTCATCATGGGAATTTAAATAAACATGCAATTGCTAGATACAAACTTGTACTGTGATTGAAGTTCAAGCTGATAACCGTGGTAGCAGAGGCCGCGGTAACAGAGGTCACATACCCAGCAGCCGTCCAGGCCGTGCCAGCAATACGCCCGCGCTGCCGCATCCTACTGGAGTTCCCGTCGGTGGCGATGGTGAAGATGAGGTCCTCATTCCTCCGGCACCGCTTGAGCCAGCTGCGCAGCAACCGGGAAGAGCGAAAATAGATGAGCAAGAAATAAGCAAGGACGGAACAGTGTGTGCAAGAATTAAGCCAGGTGATACAGCGGGAAGACGTGGGAATCAGAATGTTTTTATGAAGGCAGGAGGCCCCACTGGCTATGCCTCACGGAGTATGGACAAAGATTCTCCAGCTATTACCTGCAGGCTGTTTATTAGTGACGTACTCCTCCGTGCAGTCAAACAATACACTGAGAAGGAGGCAAGATGGGTGACGCAGGATAATTTTTGGACGATATCGTTGCAAAAATTGGATGCATTCTTGGCGATTTTGTACGGACGTAGGGCATACGTTGCACGCTCTATACGTCTTAGTGCACTGTGGGACAAATCATGGGGTCCACCATTCTTTTCTAGAACCATGGCCCATAATAGATTTCAATAAAAACAGAAGTATCTTTGGTTTGACGGTAAACATACAAGATCCTTGAGAAAACCAACAGACAAGTTCTGCTTATAGGATAAGAAGTAAGGGATAAATTTATTTAAAATTGTAGAGCCTGCTACAAACCTAATTAAAATAGAACTGTGGATGAGCAGCTTTTCCCTTCCAAGCGTCGCTGCCCTTTTACTCAGTTCATGGTTAATAAACCTGACAAATATTGTATCAAGTATTGGGTTGCTACAGATGCTAAGAAAAGATATGTTCTAAATGCAATCCCTTACTTGGGGAAGGATTAATTAAGGCCTGCAGATAAAAGCGTCAGAGAGTATGTCACGTTGCGACTTATAGAGCCATTCCTAAGCAAAGGACGAAACGTACCTACAGACAATTTCTTTACGTCTGTCTCCCTGGTCAACGCACTAAAGGAAAAAAGTACTAGTCTTGTAGGGACTTCAAACGAGAATAGGAGAAAAGTGCCACCCTCCTTCCAGAAAGCCAAGGACCCGCTGTATAGTTCAGTCATTTACAAGACAGGTGACATCACACTTACCTCTTACCAGGGAAAAACTTCCAAGAATCTCCTGGTCTTCAGCAGCCTACATAGAGCGATTACTGTGGATGAAACATCGGAAAAGAAAAAACCAGAATCAGTTTTATTTTAAAATGCGACAAAGGCCGGCGTGGATAGCGTCGACCAGATGTGTCGCAAGTACAGCGTTAGGTCCATGTCACGTCGCTGGCCAGTACACGTCTTCTTCAATATCCTAAACTTAGCCATGATCAATGCCCACACTTTCCACAGATTTGTGCTTAGTTCTGAGATCAGCCGGGGCAAATTCATCCTGCAGGTTGTTGAGGAGTTGGCTAAACCTTAAGCATCAAGCAGGCTAAGAAAGATGAGCGATAATGGACCAGCTGTTCCTCAGAATGCTGATGAGCCTCAAAAGCAGTGTCAAGTGGGATTCTGCAAGAAGAACAGAACAAAATCAGCATGTGATGCATGCAGCAAATATATGTGTGGAAAATGTGTAAGTAACCGTAAGGTGTGCCAAAGGTGTGAGCAAAATCAGTAATAGTGACTCACCTGTGGTAATAAATTTTATCTTTTTCTTCTCAACATTTTTTGCAGTGTAGGATTTATTTTCATAATTTGTTATCATATATGATTATATATATCATTATACTTGCTATTTTTATTGTTCTGACCTAACTATTTTTTACATTGTACCATCAGTTGTGGTGTCCATGACAGTTGTAAGACTTGAAATACACTTGAAGTAATATAAGTGACAGAAAAAATCATAATGTATCACTTTATAAAAGCTTTAAATACGAACAAATATATAACCGTCGAATGACGGCTCACGGTACCCTGAGGTGAGCCAGTCAGTCCGTTATCTCTAGTCTTAATGGTGGTTAAGCACAGCCAAGCATTTTATAAAATAATTTTTTTGCTCAAAATTTATAGAAACCATAAAATGATTTTTTTAATTTGGTCTTAAATTGTTTAATTAAAAAGCAACTTCAGGTTAGGAATTTTTCCGCAGAACTATGAAAGGTTGTTATTTTTTATGATTCATGATAAAATTATTTTTCATGTTTGAAAAATAAAATATCATATTTTTTGCCCATTTTGGACACTTATTTACTTTTTTATTATTTTCTTGCATTTTAACTCACTTGGATTTATCATTTCCTATTAAACGTTTAAAGTTATGAGAGATAGACTGAAGAAAGGAATTGAAGATAAGCGAAATAAAAAATTATTAAACGGAGGAGATTCTAATGCAAAAACAAGTAAGAAAGAAGCAATATTTACAGAGCCAGAAGAAAAAGTCAGAAGAGCATCTGAAGATATGGTATCCAATACAGGAGGAAATCAGTTAATAAATTTAGTGGACGGTAAAGGCTGATGTATATTGAATTGCAACGTAGAAGATGATAATGTAGGAGAATTTACGTATGTGGGTAATTCTAATAAGAAGAAGGTAAGGGGATCATCAGTTATTGATGACACTGTTGTAACTACGAAGATGAAAATAAGATAGAAAATTTAAAAATAATGGACAGAAAAGAGTAAGATTATGAACCAATCCCAATGCGATGTATATTGGGAACAGAATTTGTCAGAACGAACAAGTATAGCCAATAGGTGCCAGAAAAGGAGACTGTTATATGGAATAACAGATGAAGAGCGAATATGATAAACAAATTAGTGCTGACGTTTACTCGGAACAGAAAGTAAAAGAAGAATGGAATATTTCTGAAGATAAAGCAAACAACAGCATGAAACAGAAAAAGGAAAGTTGAGTCAAATTTGAATTAGCGAATAAAAGTTAACGAAGAAGGAATGGCCTTGAACGAGGAGCATGGATATACAGAGATTTGTCATAATTTTTATTTTTTACGAGTTTTCTGGTGACAAAACCTCTATTCGTCCTAACTACCAGTTATCATAATTTATATAACACCGAATACTCATTTGGCATCACTTTAATATTTTCGAATTTCTTTTCCCCATAATATTTATTATTCCTAATTTCGATTTAATACAATTCCTGTTTTTCCAAATTTGTATTTAACATAACTGTCATATTTCCGAATTTATACATAACCTAATATTCATTTGCATGAATTTCTACTTTTCATAGTTTACATTTATTCTCATTTTTTTTCGAATAACTATATAAAGTAGCATTCATTTACACGAATCGTCATTTGTCATTATTCCCACTTCATCTAATTTCCATTTCACAGAAATTCAATTTGTCCTGCAGCTCATCCGGCCTAAAATAAGGGCGCGAAAGGACCCCGCACCAAATGTATGAGAAAATGGATCTCTGTGGCTTTGGCTGAAACTTGGTAAATATGTACATTATAAGGGCCTAGTGAGAGAGCAGAAAAAAAATTAAGAAAAATGGCCAGTTTTTGCGCTATAGGGCGGAAGGGGAGACACAACGGCTGAGCGAGGTCAGTACCAAATGCGAGTTTGATAATGATGTATGTTGTGCGCACCCCAAAACTGCCGAACACTAAGCACTCAAGATTTCAATTTAATAAAACGTCACTGCTATAACGTTGAAAATGGTGCCCCAATGAGATCAATATCAAATGAGTTAACTCTTAAAATAATATACATCGCGCTTTGGTCTAACCAATCGAATGCTAAGCGCTCGAGATGTAGTCCAAAATTCAAAACATGCTTCCGTGAGCGCAGATAAGGTGACAACGTCCGATCGAAACAAAGCAAGGTTATTTTAAAGATATATATCGCGTGCTTCTCAAACGAGCCGAACGCTAAACGCTCAAAATATCAAATCGCTTAAAAAAACTGCTGTGAGGGTGGAAATAGTGTGGTATTCTCCAGTGCCTATATGCCAATACACTTTTCTCGCTAGTTATGGCCGGTTTCCGGCTTGGGCTGAATAGCCTTGGTGTAACTCGCGAGTCTCTTCAACGTGAACAAGTCAGGGTCGTATGAGCTATTTCTGGTAGCAATACATACCATTAAGCGAAACGTGCACGTGGGTACCCGTTCACTGCCCGCTTTTGTGGCTACCGTACTGCGTAACTCCGCTGATCTTGCAGCTCAAAGTTTAAATTGCATGACCTTGAAGATCTCCAAATGCGCTGATATGTGCCATCAAGAAAAAATTTTGCAACACATTGATAACCGAGTTATCAGCGATCAAACTCGGGGGGGGGGGGGCTAGCGCGATTTTTACAAAACCATAAAAATGTTTCACATTCTTCATATCTGTCCGTCATAGCTTCAAATGCGCTCAAATACGCCACCAGTAAAACATTCAAACCTGGCTAATTAACAAAGATAACAGTTTGACAGTGATATGAAATTTAAATTACTTCAAATGCGCTCATATACGCGACAACAAATTTTTGCAAACTTTAAAAACTGTCCATGATACGAAGGTTTAAACACTTTAGACAGTGATTACCAGGTGATGACGAGCACAATAAACAGTTTTCAATCAGCAGTGATGGAGGGACTTCCTAATAGGGTTTCAAATGCGCTCATGTGCGCCATAAAAATTTTCTGCATGGCTTGACAATTGCTCAAGATATGGACGTCATAACATTTTGCAAAGTGATGACCAACAGAATAAAAAATGTTTAATCCGCAGTGATGAAGGAACTTTCGTATCGGGTTTCAAATGCATTCATATGCGCGATAATTTTCTTCATGCCATAATTTTTGGCTTTTTTTGGGCACCGATGCCGATTTCTCGGCTCTTTTATTTTTCTCGAAAACCCGGACTTTTGAGCGGAAGTGCTGGAAACCAGCACCTAGATGACATTAAAAAATTAGAAGAAATCAACAGAGCCAGAATTTGAGGTTTTTTTTGGGCTTTCCAAAACTGAAAAAATTCATTATCGAAAAACTACGCCTATCTTCCAAAAATGAACCTTAAAATAACTTACGCACCCAGCCTGAATGTAAGCATATGCGAATTTCGGGATATTTTTGGGCTCCCCAAAGCACCGAAAAATTATTATGAAAAATCAACTCCGAACATTAAGAAAAACTTCAAAGAAAAAGATATTGAATCAGTACGGGAAAACATATACCGTAGGCCTGAGCTAGTTTTGAGCTCACTAAAAATAACAAATTGATTTGTCAGTCGATCCTAAGCCCTAGGAGAAATCCTATGTCGATGACGGTGTAAATTCGGTTTCGGTTTCTATTCCTTTCGAATACAACTGAAGGGCCTATGACAAAGCCACCGAACGCGTCCTCGGGTTGCGGATAGAGGGTCCCTGTACCAAGGGTTTCTGTTCTATGAAATCTATGATTGAACTTTAATTATTTTTGTTTAGAATAACCAATTTGTATTGAAATATGTTAACAGAACTTTAAATTGTTCCAAAATTAAAAATATTCTCTTAAATTTATACCGATTTTTTCTGAAAACAGATAGCATAATAAAAAATTGTAAAAATAATAATTTTTTTTACTGAAAGTAAAATTTACAGGTGTAAAATGATAGCATAACCTTTAATTTTTTAAACATTGTGAATCTTTTTCAAAATTTATATTTTTTTATCAAAAGTACAAACCGACATGAAAAACAATAGCATAATCCAAAATTGTACGAAAATAGTAAATCTGCTCTGAAATCGAATGTTTTTAAAATTTTAAAAAATAAATTTTCGACGGAGACCACTACTATAACATTACAAAAAATGATTAAAAATTGTAATTTGGTTTTTAAACCCATCAATTTTTCATTGAAGGTACCAATATTCGGTAAAAAAGGAAATAGATATCCTAAGATGGTTCAAAATTCCAAATTTTATTTTAAATATGATGACATTTGTTAAAAAAAAGACTATTTTCTCGCTTAAAACGATAAAAAAACATAACCTAGAATTGTTAAAAATTCAATTTCATAAAATGTACTTCCAAAATATGACATAGTACTCAAAACAAGTTTGAGTTCATTTCGTAAAAGTGCATGAACTGTGCATTGCTTTGCATATAAAAAATCACGTTTCTAACACTTATTGAGCTATTCTTTTTTAATTCAATCATAGCTTATTTCTTCAATTTTCAGTTAATATCTTTCAAATTTACAGAATTTTTGTATCAGAGTATTCATATATGTAAATACATAATAATTTGTTATGTATTTACCAAGTTCTTCATGGCAAATTTTTTCACTCGCATGGATATTTGCAATCTTTTCCCAGTTTGTCTTAGTACTTTGTGGTGATTCGCTATCGCAAATTTTGATTAAACATTTAGACATTTTCGATGACCTACTCTAGCTAACTTCCCTTACTTTTGGATTTAATTTTCATATTTTCAAACGGTCATTGAAGAGCTTGAAGTAATTCCAAGCCCATCTGAGTTTGAGCAACAATAATTGCCAGATTTTCAAAACATATATGATGCTAAGAAATGAAGAAAGGGAAAGAAATATCTAGAGAAGCAGAGGCTTTAAGGAGAATAAAGTGCTGGAAAAAAATTGTCACTCGATCGAAATAGTTGTAATTGTAACGCTTTGGTCCGACTTTAGACGATAAACAATATTTTATTTGAGAACTTTACATCTGTTTCGTCTTATAATGAGACTGTCTGGCTGAAATACAAGATTCAGCATTAGCTTGGTGTTATCACTGTCTGGCTGAATCAGTAATCTGAACATTGAATTGATGCTGAGAGCTACAACTGCCTGGTTGAAGTAGAAGGTTGAGAAATAGCTACTATCTAAGGCTGTCTTGCTGAAGTAGAAGATTTAGAATTACCTTCAATCGGAAGATGTCTGGCTGAAGTAGAGGATTGAGGTTCATCTTGTATCTCAGGCTGCTTGGATGAAGCAAAAGATTGAGATTTAGCTTCTTGTTGCCTGGCTGAAGTAGAAGACTGAGCATTATGTTGTTGATGCCACTGTCTGTCTGGAGTAGAAGACTGATCATTATTTTGTAGCTGCCACTGTCTGGCTGGAGTAAAAGATTGAGCATTATTTTGTTGCTGCCACTGTCTGGCTAAAGTAAAAGACTGAGAATTATTTTGTTGCTGCCACTGTCTGGCTGAAGTAGAAGATTGAGTATTAGTTGGTTGCTGCCACTGCCTGGCTAAAGTAGAAGATTCAAAATTAGCTTGGTTCTGCGACTGCTTCCCTGCAGTAGAAGATTCAGCATTATCTTGATGCTGCCACTGTCTAGCTGAAGTAGGATGTTGAGGTAACATTTGTGGATGCCACTGCCTTTCTGAATTTGAATGTAGATGCCAGGGCCTGGCAAAAAACGGATGTTCAGCAGAACCTTTTTCAAGTTGCTGCTGCCACAGCGGGATGGTGAAACCATAAAGTTGAGCTACTTTTGGTGGCATTAGAAGATGTCTATTATTATCTGATTGTACGACAACCATGTGACCCTCAAAATCAAACATTGGACGAAGGATACCATTGATTTTTACACCTATGTAGTACGTATCATCTTTCACTAGTTGGTATTTTTTGGATTCTAATGGTTGAAGATTGCCATGGCCATCTTCATAGAAATGAATATTGATTGGCTTAGCAACTTTTGGGCGGGTTTTATCGGCAGACGGTGGACTTGTTCCTGCAAAAAGGAATATAAATTAATGTATTTTCATACTTGAAGTATGGCTATTTCGAAGGAAAAGTTTTTTTTTTCATTCGAAAAAATGTAAATTAGCGTGTGTTATGAAAGAAATCAAAGTGAAAATCAGAAATAGCATTAAAAATTTTCATTTTGGGTCACTTATAACTTGTTTAAAATTTGAAATAGATCGATCAATGTAGTGAGAAGCCACTGAGAAGCCTTATCTGAAATAATCATCCATATTCGACTGATGATTAAACATGATGTCATGCTAATGCATTCAAAACTATGAAATTAAAACAACAAAAAAATATAAAAACAACCAATTTTTCACCTGATCTCACCTCTGCTCTCTTCAGCCTAATCTATCTTACCGATTGATACCAAGTTCTGATGAAAATTCGGCTGAAATATATTCTTGAGGTGTGTTGTAAAATTTTTTGATACTTGGAATATTTTTAAAATTTACACGTATTTATTGTAAATAATGAAAGTTCAGATATGACATAAATGGTAAAATTTGAAAACTATTCAAGATATTCAGGATTATTTCAATACATCGAAAATATGTTGTTGCAGACTTGTCATTAAATGGTGTCCATCGTTTGGATAGATTAGGCTGCAGAGGTAAGCACAGGAGAAAATTTTTCTTATTTTACAATCACTTAACAATATTGCATTTTATAATAACATTTTTGAGACCCAGCACTCAAAGTTCACCGGAACAAAAAAAATGAACAAATGTAGCCAGAAAATGGGCCAGAACCTAAATAATTGCTAAAGGCCTCTACATTTTTAGATTCTCATCAGAGAAGGTATTAGATTTGTGTATAATTCGACAATCTTTTAATGCCAGAAAATGAAGGTCGAGTTTGTTAGACAGCTATTTTGGATGAAAATTAAAAAAGTTAGTGCATTTTGAAAATATTTTAGAGACCATTTTTGTCAAGATTTAAAAATTCTATGTTTCACATTATAGTAATATACATTTATTGCAATGATACATTTTTCAGGGTAGCCGAAAATTAAATTTAATGTATGATAAAAAACAAATATTGAAATAAAAATTTTAAATAAAATTTGTACTTCATTTTGTAATATCTGAAGAAGCAGCCACAGACCGAGGTACCTGAATGAATATTATATACATTTTATATAGTATAGTTGATCATAATGTAGAAAAGTTCACATTTTAGAAAAAATCGATTGCGAAGCACGATATACGTGGTGAGAATGTTTTCGTTAAAGCCGAAGGAGCTTTAACAAAAGAGAATTCACAATCATCAAATTATAGTTGTGGATGCTTTGACCTTTAATTTTAAAAGGCCTGCGCATAAATGTGGTTTTAAGGTAAGGTTTGAGTGCGAGAAAGATTCTACAGCCTAAAACTAATCTTAAAGAAGTTTGCGCTGCTCTGCAATAATTTTAATTTGTAAAGTTTACAAAAATGAGATTTCATTGTATAAAAACTGAAAATATAAATATCTTACTAGGTTAATATTAATAATTTTTGCAAAACTCTCAGAATCAGGATACTATTATATAGACATTATTATATTCACCAAAAGAATCAGGCAAAAATGCTAAGTTCAAGAGCAGGGTTCCAAAAAGAATGTTCATGTCTCCTAGATATTAAAAACTGATGACGCTTTTTTAGAGCATGTGTATTAATCACTATTTCGTTTATTGTCGTAATTATTGCGCACATTTGAAGGAGCGATATTTGCGTTTCAAAATACATACATCCTATGATTTACGCCTCTGAATTCGGAATAGTAGCAAAGATTTATGTTAATAACACTGATAAATTTGCATGAAACATATATTTTATCAAACAACTGAATAATATTGAGACATTTCACTCATATTTTAAGAAATTTTAAAAAATCCGATGAATCTTCACTGCTCTAAATATAAAACTATTAATTATTAAAAATAAAATAAAAATGTTTCATTTGTATTTTTCTATAATAAACTAAGAAGGTTATAGACTCCACTACTGATCGCAATACAAAAATTGTAATTGTGATGGATTGTTATGATTTAATATTTTTTACTGAAAGTAATTCCAGAAGTGTAAAACGTTTGAAGGTTCCACCTTTGCATGTATTTTAAGTCATACAAAATAAAAAACTTAATAACTAGAAAAACAAATATAGTAAGCCAAACGTCAAATATATTTATTTCATAAATATGAAAGCTTCTAATTAATCATTTTATATTGTAGCAAAAGTTTAAAGGCTTAAAATTAATCCTCGAGAATTTCACATATTATCAATTGAATATTATTATTATCTTTCTGATCAGTCTGATTTGATTTTGTAATTTCACATCTTTCTGGACTCAAACGTAGTATGTGTATCCGGCTGCCTGAGAGAAGCAGAAGTTTCAGGATTAGCTTGTCTCTGAGGCCATCTGGATGAAGCAGAAGGTTGATATTTAGCCTGTGTCTGAATCTGTCTGGCTGCAGTAGAAGATTAGGAATCAGCTTGTTTCATGATCTTGTTGCTACTACTGCCTGTCTAAAGCAGAAGATTAAACATCACATTTTGGCTGCCATAGCCTGGCTGAAGTAGAGGATTGAGAATTATCGTTACTGCCACAGTCTGGCTAAAGTAGAAGAATTGGCATTTTCTTGATGCTGTAATGCCCAAATAAAGTGGGATATCGAACATTAGCTTGCATTTGGATGTTGTCTAGCTGAAGTAGAAGATTGAAAATTAGCTTGTATCCCATGCTGCCTGGATGAGGCAGAAGTGTTAGTTCTAGCTCGTTGCTGCCTGACTGCATAATAATATTGAACATTAGCTTTTTGATACCGTTGCCTGGCTGAACTGTAAGAATTGGTGTAAGGTTATTCCTGAGACTGTCTGGCTGAAATACAAGATTGAGCAATCGCTTGGTGCTATCACTGTCCAGCTGAATCAGTAGTTTTGAACATTGAATTGATGCTGAATGCTACCACTTCCTGGTCGAAGTAGAAGATCGATAAATAGCTCGTATCTGAGGCTGTCTTTCTGAAGTGGAAGATTGAGATTTAGCCTGTAGCTGAGGCTCCCTGGCTGCAGTAGAATATTGAGAATCAGCTTGTTGCTGGCACTGTCTGGCTGATGCAGATAATTAAGCATGATCTTGTTGCTACTGCTGCCTGTCTGAAGAAGAAGCCTCAACCTAAGATTTTGGCTTCCACTGCCCAGCTGAAGTAGATGATTGAGAATTATTGTTATTGCCACTGTCTGGCTGAAGTAGAGGATTGTGCATTGTCTTGATGCTGTTATGCCCAAATAAAGTGGGATATCAAGCACTAGCTTGTATTTTGATGCTGTTTAGCTGAAATAGAAGATTGAAAATTAGCTTGTATCCCAGGCTGCCTGGATAAAGCAGAAGTGTTAGTTCTAGCTCGTCGCTGCTCGTTGCCTGGCTGAACTGTGAGAATTAGTATTAGATTTTCTTTGAGACTGCCTGGCTTGAATACCAGATTGAGCATTAGGTTGGTGCTATCACTGTCCGGATGAAGCAATAGCCTGAACATTGAATTAATGCTGGATGCTACCACTTTCCGGTTGAAGTAACAGATTGAGAAATAGCTTGTAATTGGGACTCTCTTGCTCAAGTAGAAGATTGGTAATTGGTGATCGGTATCTTTTATCGAAAGATGCCTGGCTGAAGTAGAAGATTGAAAATTAGCTTGTAACTGAGGCCGCGAAGTAGAACATTTAGATCTAGCTTGTTTTTGCTTGATTGACTCAAAATATCAAGCTTTATCTTTTAGCTGTCGCTGCTTGTATGAACTGGTAGAAGTAGAAGGATGGGCATCAGCAATTTGTTTCCTCCTCAAACGAAAAGCTTCTAGAAGCTCCAGTTGCCATGGCGGTATGGTGAAACGATATTTTTTAGCTATTCCTGGTGGCATTGGAATAGTTTCGGAATCTCTTATGCGCACCATAACCATGTTCCCTTGATAATCAAACATTGGACGAAGAATACCACCGATATTTACTCCGACGTAGAACCGTACATCTCTCACTAGTTGATATTGTACGGACTTTAACGGCCTAAGATTATTATCTTTATCACCATAAAAAGTAATATCGAAATTTTTAACACCTTGTGGACGTGGTAGATCGGGCGGCGATGGATTTATTCCTGAAAGAAGAATCAGAAATGTCTTCAGTGGAACAATTTCGCATATTAAATGAGTACAGAGGATATTTGTGAAGTACCCGCTATGCAAGATTTACCATTAACAAAGTAGATCATATTTTTTGTAAATACTAAGTTCCTACAGGAGAAATGAATTTTCAATTAAAATGATAAATTTTCACCCAAAAAAAATCGAATTATTAAGAAAGAAGTTAAGTTCTCAAAAAAGTAGTTAAATTCTCAATTAAAAATGATGATGATTAGAAAAAAAAACATTAGGAATGAACTGAAAGAGAAAGGGTAAAAAAAGACATTGGTATATTCTTAACCACAACAGATTAAGTTTCGACTGAACAGTTAAATTTTTAAATAAAAAAGATTGAATTTTTACTAACAGAGCTGAATCTTCAAAGTCAAAAGATGAACTATGTATATTAGTGTTGAATTTTCAACGACCAGGACATTACATACGAGAGAGAAGAAGAATATCAATCAAATTTTCTTATTTTGAACCCAAAAAACAAAAATTCCCAGAAAAGTGGAATTTTCGACCCACAAATATAAATTTTCAACCCAGTAGTTGAATCTTTACCAAAATAATCAAATTTTTTCCTAAAAAAGTTATTGTCCGACAAACTAATTAAATTTTTAACTAAATGATAACATTTTTCATCAAACCATCAAATCTTTAGTCGAATACTAAAATCTTTAACCAAAGAGGTAAATTTTCAACTCGAATAGTTCAATTCTCAGTGAAAATTTTTATTTTCACACAGAAAAAAACCGTATTTTCAAGCAAAAGAGTAAATTTCCAAAATAGAATTCACAAATAGTGAAATTTTCAAAGACAGAAATTAATTTTTTACAAAAAAGTTGAAGTTCTAACAACAAAATAATGAAATTATAAACTGAAATGATTACCCTTCACCAAAAAAATTTAATTTTAACAACAAAATATTTTATTTTGAAATAGAAAATTGTCGAAATCAACTAAAAAAAATGAATTTTCAACTTTTTAATAGAATCCTGGATCAAAACAGACTAATTTTTGACAAAAAAGGATTAAATTTCTAGCAAGAAAGATAAAATTTGAAAGCCAAAAGATAACTTTCGATTATAAGAGTTGATTTTTCAACAAACAAAACTCTATAGTCAAGAAAGAAGAATATTCATGAAATTTTTAGCTTTTGAATCAATTTTTAATTAATAATCAATTAGTTGAATTCTGTAACAAAATGATTAAATTTTTAACCGAAAACCATCACTTTCTAACAAACGAATTGAATTATCAACCAAATAATAACATTTCCAATTACACGATTAAATGTTTTGCTGAATACTAAAAATTTCACCATAAGAGATAAATCTACAACTACAATAGTTCAAATTTTAATTTAAAAATTAATTTTCAATCGAGTGACTCATGTTTTTAACAAAGTAGTTTCATTTTCATTCAAAGAGATAATTTGAAATAAGATTATGTACCTTCAACACAAAAAAAAAGATAATTTTTAACAAAATAGTTGAGTTCTTAACCAAAAAAGAATTATTTTTAACTAAACTGTTGCCCGCAAATTAAAAACATAGTTCATAGACCTCATTCGCCACTACCTTAATAAAAAATGAAATTAAAATTATCGAAATTCTATTATTATATTTACCAAAAGAATTAGGCAAAAATGCGAAGGTGAAGAACAGGCTACCAAAAATGTTGTTCATTTTTCTGATTGAGTGAACTGACCTTCTACTAGAGTAATCGTGTTATATACAATTCGCTATCTTTTTCATAATGCGCAGTTATTTACTCTATTTGTGAAACAGATTTTTCATGTTCTATATGTACGTAAAATACATAAATCTTATAATTTACACCTCTGAAGAAGTTGAAATAGTGTTACGAAATGGAAAAATAAATATAACCGTGAAATTCCACCGAATTCAATACCTCTCTGCATCATAAATTCTATACCTTCATCTTTAAATAAAATGGTGTTCGTGGTACAACACGTGGAAAAAAATAATATATGATTTTTATCGATACTAGCAGATTACATAACTTAATGATAATGCATAGCTGAACTGAAGAATTGTATTTCTGGTCGAGACAGCTTCATACTCTATAAAAACTTAGGCGTCAAGCTTGAGACAACCAAAATAAATGTATTTTCAAATCATCCAAGAAAAAAAATTTCAGTTTACATTTCAGAGAAAAAAATAACCAATCGATGATAAAGATTCAATTGAAACTACGCCGTTTTTCGAAAGCGAAAGATGATGTATATTTCAGAATGTTTTGATTTCAAGAACTGATTTCGCCTGCATTTCACCTAATTTGATTTTCAGAAGAACCCGTTTTTCAGCCTGATTTATCAAGAAATTCAGAGTTGAGAAACTTTAGGTGCCTTTTTATACTTTGTCCTCCTGAATATGTCCGTCATTTGCATCCTGTTCTAACGTTGATGCCTTCGAGTTTACTTCTGGTAGTACCTAAGAAATTTTTGAATGATTTTGGAATATCATTTGCATATTTGCTGACTTCTTCACCTGGCGTGAAATTCAGCATTTTTTAGAATCTTAGAAGGCATTATGATGTTTCAACTATACGTACCGAACCTTCTATTGTCCCAGGTCCTTATTGATTAATTAATGTTTCTGTGTGTCTACTGTACTTGGTGGTGGATGTTTGATAGCTTACCTGCCTAGTGTCTGATATTGGAGAAGTGCTATGTTGAATTGACATTATACAGAATGCAAAAGAATTCGAAACATAAAGAAAGAAACAAAGCCCAGGTGCTAACTAAGAGAACGACGTTGTCAAAGACAAAAATAAACCTTCCCTGCTAGAAGTAAAAATACAGAGATCCTATCTTCTTGAATAATTTTGAGACATTATGATAAAACGAGGTTGAGAATATGCATCCCATCATATCTACCTGTCAATCTCAATTCACGTCTATCTTTTTCAACACTGTCTTCTCTACCTTCACAGCTGAGAATTCCTGTACAGAAACCTCAGATGATCCTGCACATGTTCCTGTACATGAGCCTATACACAAACCTGTACATGATCCTGCAAAGGAACCTGCACGGTCAAGAAAACCTTTGAATGATCCTGTACAGGTTCTTCTGCGAAGTAAATTGAGGTGCGGGAACCTGTCTAGAAACGCGTATTAGGTCATTTACAGAAAACCATTGCGAAAACTCATATCGCTGACAAATATAAAGCTGCCTTTCTTTTATTCCCTTGAAGAACCAACTCACTATCGAGAAAGCCAAACCACTAGCAAACCCTCGCGGATAAGTTCCTACGCAGGTTCATGTATAGGATCCTGAACAAGCTTCTGTACATCAACCCACGTCTGAATTTACTCTGCCAAGAATCATGCACAAGATCATTCAAAGGTGAGCTTGCATATAGGTTCCTTGGCAGGATAATGTACAGTTTTCTTAGTCAAATTTCTGCACATCAACTGTCAAAATTACCTGTACAGGTACATGTGCAAGTTCGTGTACAGGAACATCTGCAGGATCTTCCGAGGTTTTTGTACAGAATTTTTCAGCTGGTTCATCCTGTCCTTTATCTATCCACACCAATTTTTTTCTGACTCTCTATAATTCTTAATTCCCGTCTACCTTCTCCAGTCACTTTTTTTCTATCTCATCATATCGTTCATTAATTTCCATCTATATTTTTCAATCCACTATTTTTCGTCTTATCTTATATTTCATCTATTGAGGTCAGTATTTTTCTTTCTGTGTTTTAATTTGCTGTCAAAAAATTAATTTTCAACAACAAAGAAAACGAATTCTCAAACCAAGAAAATTAAATTTTATTCAACAAGTTTAAAGATTAACCAGAAGGATACATTTTTAACTGAAATAGTGGATCTTGAACCAAAAGAATTGATTTTTAACAAAGAGATAAATCTTTAACCAGATACTCGAATTTTCCACCAAAAAAGATGAATTGTCGGCCAAAAATTTGATGGTTGATATTTGAACCAAAAGAATATTTTAATTTTAAATAAAAAGCAGTCAAAGTAATTTTGAAGAGACGAAGTTCCAACAAAATACTTGAATTGTTAACCAAACCATAAACGTGGTCTCAAGATATTATTCACAAATGGCATCAAATTCTTTTTAATAATTGGATGAATATAAATTTTTTTTTAAATTGAATTGAGTCTATGGCTCTTTGGAGAACGTGGAAAACTCAGCATTTTCTGGTATCTGAGGCTACCTGGCTTGAGTAGAGGATTGAAAATAAGTTCCTGGCTGCCACTGCTGATGCTGCTGCCGTTTAGAATTAGGTTATCTCTGGTGTCGTCCTTCTGAAGTCGAAGATTGAACATTAGCTTTAGCATCTGGCTGTTTGGCTGAAGCAGAAGTTTCAGCATTAGCTATTTGTCTCTCGGCAGCTTCATCTTTGAAATACTCGATATGCCACGGCGGTAGGATAAAACCATATTTTCTAGCTGTGTGTGGTAGCATTATATGATTTGTATGGGTAATCACAGTTACTGTAACCATGTACCCCTGCTTATCAAACATTGGACGAAGAACACCATCGACATTTACTCCAATGTAGGATCGCCCACCTAGCACAAGTCGATATTTTACAGACTCTAATGGTTGAAGGTTACCATCTTTATCTCCATAGAAAGCAATGTCAATAGTTTTCCTTCTCTGTGGACGGGGTGTATCAGATGACGGTGGATCAACTTCTGGAAGAATAAATAGAAATTTCTTTACTTGAACAATTTTGAATATAAAATAAATATTACCTTCCAGTTGCACGCAAAAATGCGTGTACATTAAAATGCTGATTCAACACCAGCAAGTGTTCATTATGATTCCCGAATCAAAACCGATTTCCTACCATTTTTGGTAGGCTTGTAGGCTTTTCGTAAATCGTTACTTTATTCAGAATTTTAAAACTGAGAATCGACAGTTGAACTCATGTTGAAAAGGATTTTGTATGTTTCATATTTTATATAGATGTTTCATTCATGATGCAATGTGACTGAAAACATTGAAATTGTTTGAGAATTTTGTAATATAAAATGTTTCTCCTACTTTTTGTAGGCAATCAGTACATTCGAAGAAATCTGTATTATTTCTAAAATTGTGAAATTATTCAAACATTTCTTTTTCTGCTTATATACCTGAAAGAAGAAAAGATTTTAGCAAATGAAAATTGATTGATTTTCAAATTGTTGAAAAGATTTTAACAATAAAAATCCATACCGTAGTGGGTATTTGTCAAACACTGAAGAATTATGATTTAAAAAAAAATTAAATAAAGAGGCATTAGTAAAAAATAATTAAAACTTGTCACTATTTATCACAAAACGAAAAAATATTGTTTGTGGCGCCATCCAGTACAGTTTGTTTTTGAAAAGATGCATCAGAGCTGGCAGATCGAGACTCACTAAGAGATAGATCTCTTGAGAACAGTATTGGGGTTTAGCTCTTGGGATTCAGCTCACTACAGATTTTAAACCTACAGAGATTCAAGAAATTCAATCTTTTCACTCTTTCCATCCCCTTCTGATCACATCCATAATGGAGTGGGGGCAGAGTTCTTTCAGCGTAACGTTCTCTTCTCGGGATTCCTTCCCCGTACCTACGTGCCTGCTTGAATCTTTCCCCAAATTGCTCGAGGAGAGATAACTCCGACCTTGGAGGGATTGGTTGACGCCTCTTTTAAGCTACAGTTATCCCACAGAGTATATAGCTCAAAGAGCGCATTTGCAGGCTCACTTTTGGCTTGCTCGGGATTCACTCTCAGTCCCTAGATTTTCGCGATCGAGAGTCAGTCGATCCTTGGATCTAGACCGGGACAGTTCTTTCTATATTTAGTTTTTTATTAGGTCCAGTAGGGTCTTATCGTTTTTGCAGCATCTTTGCAACCTGATCACTCAGGCTCCAGCTGCAGCTTTTCAAGATTGCGAGGAGTTTTTCCAGACAAGAGGCCAGCATACGCTTTTTATGGCATTTTCCTTCCATGAGAAATTACCGTAAATGTTAACAGCAGAATTTTGTGCCCAGGTTTTTATTTGTGCTTGGGTTCCACGCGTTTGGGAACCGCGCATTCATTATCCCCTTACGCTCGTGATTGCGCCTATTTGGGAACACCGAGTTTCTGTTTTCCATTTACTTGGAAAATAGACTCACAAAACCAATTCTCTTAAAGCAGCGGAGGCTCCCCTTTTCGCACACGCTGTTTCATTAAGAGCCGTCGTTAATCGCGTTATCCGGTGCTGTGTCCGTCCGCGTCTCGTCACGGATTGTGTGTGTGTGTGTGTGTGTTGAGTTTCGCGAGTTTTCACGGCCTACATGATTCCTGAAGTGGCTGCTAATCCTGGGCCGGCCTTTGATTTTCCCAAGCGTAAACGCCTTGGCCAAGGACAACGTCGGCGGGCTCCACAGAAGCTACGGAAATCAACCTGCGCTGCCTTATCGGTCGAGGAACACGGACCACGAATACAGGTAAAGAAACCACGTATGCGCCCGAATCAGGGAATACGACCCCGAGAGTCTCGAGTTCATTCTCATAGATTTCAATATCTCTTCACCTCGGAGTTTAGATATTCCGATTTTCGAGTTGCTCCTGTAGAGGGTTTACCTATTGCACGTAGTCTTTTCGCGAGGACCAAATTGACTCCAAATAATTCGCCAGTTTTGCTTCTGTTCGTTTCTCCTAAGCCTCTGACGCCAGTAAAAGAAGATAATCGGGACACTGCTTTGGAAATTGCCTATTGAAGCCTTATGGTACCAGAGCGTGTGAGAATTGAGTCCCGTCACCATTATTTCTCCGCTTGGTAACTGGCGTGTCTTTTTCAGTCAATCAAGTTTCAGTTGTACGTGCGTTTTTCCTTTTGGATCCTTATGACTCAAGTTTGCCACGGTGTTTCCCACTTTGATAAGAAATCCTCCGCACGGTTAGATTTTGCTGCATAACGCGTCTGGAAAACGCTAACTTCGCCTGTAGTATAAGCAGACCTTCCTCCTCAGCCTCTCGTGCTCGCTTGTAAACTTAATAAGCGTCCGGGGCAATGCGCCCGCAAACGATACCACAAGCGCTATCAGGAGGCAATCTTCTTAGTACTGGTCAGAGAGGCGGTGGTCACTCCCAATCTGTCGCTGCTTAGGCCTCGCCCAGGCATGCCGGCCGTAGCGACGCCGCTGCCCAATGCATCATTTTCAGCTAACGAGACGGATATCTCCGGTCCGTTATCACTTCTATCACTAAGGCTCTCACAAAAACCCTTACGTGCATTTGCTATTCCGAAATTAATTTTTTCACCCATTAATGGGTTCTACTCGCCCGCTGCGCTCTTCGCCGGTCCGTAGGAGGTATTTATCCCGACCTGTAGCTCGCTTGGACTCATTCCTCTTAAGATTCGTTCGGAAAAAAGATTCTGTAGTTCAAATAAAATTTCTTTGAAGCAATGAAAAATGCTTGTGTAATTGCATTGGCGCGAAGAAATGTTCTTTCGATGCGATGATAATGTTTTTCTTTTTATTTCTAGTGACTTAATTAATTTTTTACTTATTTTTGGTCAAATTGAAAACAATATGTTTGAGGAACGGTTAATTAATTCAAGACAAATATTTGTCGGACGAACATTCATATCTGCCCTCTTCTGTGACTTCTGGTTGGGGAGGGGGGGGGTGATATACTTTGAATGTGCGGCGATGGCGACAATACGTGTAGAACCAATAGTTGCGGTTTATTGGTTGGTTTTTTCTTACCTCGTGGTAGTAGGGCTCGACTACCGTTTCCAGTCCGGCCGTCTCATGCCATTTTACTACTAATTGTAAAATAGGAATCATGTTCAAACATTAATTAGTCATTAAAAATAGTTGATATTTTTAGAAATAGATGCAATTTTAAACGATTACTCTCTGATACCTTAGCTATAATCGTGCGCAAACGAGATGTCCCAAACTTTATTAGAACGACTCTTTGGTTTCAAGTGTTCATATTCCTTTCTTACGAGAGGAAGGCCATTCCTATTTTCCCAAAGTGCAATTGTTCATTCAAGTTGATGCAATCACTCCTTGACTCATTTTACCTGCAGAATTTCCAATTGTTTAAATATTTTGGAAAAGTGTCATTCAGTTTCCGAAAATGCCCGCTTAATTTGCTGGTTGAGATACAGGAGATAGATAGTGTTAAATAGGGAAAAATAGGAGCGCATGAGAGGAAGAGAGACAGGCATAGTCGTACATGCCGAATGGAAACTGAAAACGCTGGTTAGAGAAGCGTAACACAGCAGTGGCACGTGATCACGTGCTGTTTGTGTGACCCACGAGATTTTTCGGTCGTTTACAGGCAGCCTTGAAAAACAAGGGGAATTGAGCCTACTGATTATGTCTCACTCCGGGTGAGCAAGCTGGTGTTTCGAAAATATCTTGAAATCGGCGATTCGTCTCGTAGGCCCCCTTTCACTCAAGTTTTCTCGCAAAATTTGAGTGAAAAGTCATTTTAAGCATTAATCGAAGTCTCTGGGTTCAAAAATAATCGCTAGAACGTTTTTAAAGGTGGTACTTTGAAACCCCGCTTTTCGAGAAAAATGAATTTAAAATTGGCAAATGCCATTAGAGAAAGTGATATACTTTTTCTTCGTAGATGAAGTATACCCTCTTTCGTTTGTTTTAAGGATAGGAGTATAGTGCTAATAGATTCAGCACAAGTCCTATTAATATACTTACCAAGAGATTTCGGCAAAAAAGCTAAGGTGAAGAGCAGACTACCAAAACCGATATTCATTTTACTGGACGAGTAAACTGACATTGTATTAGATTACTCATATTATATACTATTCACTATCTTCTTTAATATACCCAATTAATTTTAATTTTATTTAATTGCCAAGTAAGATAATATATAAACGTTGTCATTTATATTTTTATGAACGTAAACAATTTTGACACAATGGAGAGATAAATATAATGTTACATCTTAGAAAAAACCTACTAACTGTGTGATAGAAAATTAATTTTAAACCTTGGCTCCTTACTTTTTTTTATTCTAACTCTTGTTACAAAAATAGAAAACAAAGATTGTGAAAAAAGCAAACATAAAAGGTTGAGACGATCGAATTTTTAAAAATTGGAAATAGATTCTCACACCATGAAACTGCTAGAATTTCAGAGAAGCCTCGTCTTGGTGTGCAGCCGAAGATTTAGATTATCGTTGCTTGGAACATTATTGTGATCCTTTTATTGTTGGTTCTGGTGGTGTTCTCTTCTTCCCACGAGAATTGACCTTTTGCGGAACCTCAGGAGTATTGTATTGTTATACAATAGATCGATGCAAAATTTCATAGGAGGTTTTTCTTGATTCAAATGACCACTGATTCTAAAATTTGTGTGACTGGTTTACCTCTTGATGTACTTTCTCATGTACTTTCTAATCATTAGATAAACTTACATTTGCCCCCTAAATTCAATCTATGTCTGTGGCTCTGCGGCTGAAGTAGAAGATTTAGCCTTAGCTAGTATTCAAGCCTGTCTGGTTGAAGTAAAAGTTTGAACATTAGCTTGATGCTGCCTCAGCTGGCGCTGCTGCCAATCAGAATTAGGTTGTCTCTGGAGCTGTCCGGCTGAAGTGGAAGATTTAGCATTAGCTCGTGTCTGAGCCTGTCCGACTGAAGTGGAAGAATGAGCATTAGCTTATATCTCAGGCTGTCCGGCTGGAGCAGAAGGTTTCGCATTATCTCCTTGTTGTTTTGCTGAAGCAGAAGATTCAGCTTTAGCTTTTTTCTCATGGAATTAGCCTTTCAAAGCTCCAGATGCCACGGCGGTACGATAAAACGATATTTGTCAACTGTTTCTTTTAGAATTATATTATTTTGGTGGTCAATTATGGTAACAGTAACCATGTACCCCTCCATGTCAAATAGGTCAATGGGTTTCTGACATTGCGGGCGGGGTGTATCAGGTGGCGATGGATTCATTTCTGAAAGAAAAAATGACATCGGCTCCCAGTAGGACCGCGGTGAATCCCATTCATGGCCACGTCTCACAACCGCGAGATGAGTGGTATATATATATATATATATATTAATTTGATTATCATCATTTATGACGGCACAGTAGTGTTGCCACCGAGCGAGAAATCCCGAGGAACAAGACAAGACGAGACGAGATATACCTGCTGTCTCGGTATTCCACATCTCGTTTTGCCTCATCTCATGGCATGCTTTCTCACTCCTCCACTTGATTTGTCCGAGGAATACGATAGATGTGCGCTAGTAGAGCAGACAGCTCGCGGGAGCTTTGTTCATATTAATAATTTGTTTTGCCAATTATAACAACAGAATATATGAAACAGAACGTAAAGAATTCAACAAATATTCAAATATATGAAATGTTTGTGAAGTCCTTGAAATATTTAGAAATGTTTGTCAATTCCTTGAAAGCTTTTAAAGTATGCAAAATCTGTATGAAATCTCAGAATTTCTGTGAAATGTATTGACATTTTAGCAAAATCTTCGAGATTCTAATGAAATTTTTTGAAATCCTTGAGAAGGTTTAAGAATTTTTTGAAATACTTGTGAAATATTTTTCAAATCTTTCGTAATAATTATAAAATATTACAATATTTGCAATGTTTGTGAAACCTTCAAATATTTGGAAATCTTGGTGAATATCAGAAATGCAAAATCGATGTGAAATTTTAAAATTACTGTAAAAGGTTTTGGAATCTTTCAAAATTTTTGAATAATAATCAATATCTTGCGGTTGGGCGAATTTGAAATTAGAAAAATCATTTTCTAATTGCAGTTTTTGAAACATCGTAAATGTTATTTTCGTTCCCTAATCTGCATAATACGACTAATTCTCACAATTTTCAAAGTTTTTTTTTTTGAGTTTCTGTAGAAAAAATTAATTTTTGTATAAGCAGCGTGAAAAGAAAAAAGTCTAGAAGCTCTGTACATAATTTGTTTCTTAATGATCTGATTGTTTCAATGTTTTGGTAGTATATTTTGAACACAAGAAAGTTTTTCTATGCTGAAGAAAGTATTCATAAATTCTGACGCTGCTATATTTTTTCATTTTCCGGACTCTGTAATAGATTAAATTTTTCCTACATCAATTTGAATGGAAATTCTGAAAAAAATGGTAGAAATTGGGCATATTATGGTGACTAAAAAACAATAAAAACATTCACGATTTTCTCACAACTATGAGGGACCTGAAAGGAAACTTTTCAGTGCTAAGGCATTTCCGAAGTATAACATTTTTTACATACATGAACATGAAAATATAAATACCTTAATATACGAACATACATACGTGTATTTCGTTGGGGTGACTTATGAAATCGATTGTATGCTGATCAGATGAGTTTATGTGAGTCTCATGACTGACTTATTTAATATAAATTCAAATTGCATAATATTTTGAAAATATGTAATAGACAAAGGGATTTAGGTAGGTATGTACTTTCGATTTTTCAAATGTCCCGACATATATATTATATTTACCAAACGCAGACATTTGACACCACAATATTTCAAAATTGTACTTCGAAATGTGAAAAATTAAATTAGTGCTGAATTCTTTGAATACCAAATGAATTAAGATATAACAATCGTTTTACCTTTCTCTTTTATACAATCTATTCTTATAATTAAAAAGATACATTTTCAAGAAGAACAAAATAGCATACAGAGTGAAGATAAATCTTTGAAGAAATCATAACATAGTTGTGTTTAATATCAAGTCAATCAGTAATGCACAAAAATGTATAATATGTAATCATATTTCGACTTTAACTATTCATTAACGAACGTTGTTCAACATTAGCGCGTCAGAGTGGCAAAATAACGCTTCCGCAATCTGTCCGCTCCACTAGCGCACATATCCCTTATTCTTCGGAAAAATCTGAGGCGAGAACAAGGAAGGACGAGACATCATACGTAAGAATGTGACGAGAAAAACTGTGGAATAGGCGTGAAAAACGAAACTGAACCGAGGAATACATGTATTAATAATGTCCAACTTGTTTCCCTTTGTGTATAATATACTTTATAAGCTTACAACAAAGAAAGTACCTCTGAGCAATGCAATAGAATTTTTAACCAAATAGTTGAATGTTCAACCTACGAAGACAAATTTATGCAAGGACAGTTGAATTATTAAACTGAAAAGCTCGATTTGGAACAACAAGATCATTTACAACCATTGAAGATGCATTTTTGGACCGACAGTAGAACATAAAGAAATTAATTTTGAGATTTTTCGCCAAAAAAATGGTCTCACGAACAAAGAGTTGAATTTGTAATCAACGGAGAAAAATTTTGAGCAAAATAATTAATTTTTTCTACAGAATGGTTGCCCTTTTAAGAAAAGAAAAAGTTATTTGCAAAAGAGATTCAGTTTTTAAATACAGTGCTTTGCCACCATATTAATTTCTGAACCAAAATGGTACTGAAATTATCTAGAAGTGACTAACATGCAATAATAATCGGACTTATGTTCTTTTGAATATAAAACAATTCAGAACAATTCCATGAAGCTTATAAGAACTCCAGGTGTTTCCTGACGAATTCTGAAAAAAATCAAAAACTGAAAACAAAACAATGATTTGTTTTGAATTAAAACACAGTGAGCCCTAATCATTTTTAGCCTGACAATTTTATGGCATAACTTCTCTTTACAGAATTCTTCACTCATGCTTTTAAAGTATTTTGTACCAAAAACGAGAATAAAGTATCAAGCTGTTTTTCAGGTTTGTTAAAAAATAAACATAAATCCTCTATTTCTTTTCGCAGAGTTGAGTTCGAATTCAAGCAGAGATTGCCTCGACACTCCCCGCCCGGTTCACTGTCACTCTTCTCGTTCTTGCCGTATACCTCAGGCTCCCGAGGAGCATCCAGTTCGTTCCAGGGACAGATCGCCTCCCGGTAGGCATCCTTTTTCTAAAGTACTTGGATACGAACTTCAACAACTTGGATACATTCGGCTTATTCCCCGCATAAATCAGAATCTACGATTTGAATTTCGAAGATACGTTTTTTCCACTGGTTATCCAATTAGATTGCGAATGGGAGGCAATAAATTTCTTCCCGTGCCAGCCGAAGAACATATTGTTTTGTCATTATCCAATGGTGACATTCTTGCAATATTAGAGCCTAGCGGAATTCTTCGTGGAATATATTCGACAAATAAAGCTCATACGAGAATGAAAGTAAATATGATAAGCGGCAAAGTTTATAATTTAACCCCAGATGAAATGCGATGTTGTGCAGTAGGTGAACGTTACCCAATCTTCCCAAACAATTTTATTAAAGCTTTTGCAAATGACGATTCACTACAGTTTGAATGGAATTTTAATAGCGAACGTAACCCTGATTCTTCTCCTTCTGGCAGACAATATTCACCTGGCAGGATTTTTCTTCAGGAGCCTCCTCTTCATGCTGAAATCTGGCCCCCTTCTGGGTGGCCGCCTTCACATAAAGTACTTGGATATACACTTGCACAACTGGGATACATTCGGCTTATTCCCTGCACAAATCAGAAACTACGATTCGAATTTCGAAGATACGTTTTTCCTGATGGTAAATTAATTTGGTTGCGAACAGGAGGGTTCTATATTTCCGTGCAAAGCCAAGAACATATTGTATTATCAGCATCAAATGGTGACATTTTTGCAATATTAGAGTATAGCGGAGTTCTTCGTGCAATATGTACGAGAAATGTAGATCGATCGAGAATTAAAGTAAATATGATAAGTGGCGCAGTTGATATTTTGAGCCCAGATGAAATGCGAGATTGTCCAGTGGGCGAAAATCACCCAATCTTCCCCCAAAGTTTTATGAAAGCTTCAGCAGATAACAATTCACTACAGTCCGAATGCAATTCTAATAGTGTACGTAACCCTGTTTCTTCTTCTTCTAACAGTCAACATTCACCTGAATGGACTTCACCTCAGGAGCCGCCTCTTCGAGCCAGGTCCAGGTACTCATCGCGAAGGCCTCCTTCTGTTCAAGTACTTGGATGTGCAATAGAACAACTTGGCTATGTTCGGCTCATTCCTTGCACAAACCAGAAGCAGCGATTTGAGTTTCGAAGATACGTTTTTCCTGTCTATGAACCAATTCGAATGCGAATAGATCAAACGAACTGCGAGCTCTGGCCAAACCAAGAATATATAGTATTATCAACATCCACTGGTGACATTTTTGCAATATTAGATTACAGTGGGACTCTTCATGGAATATATAGGACAGATGAAAGCATTTCGCGAATAAAAGTAAATATAATTAGTGGCGCTGTTGATAATTTGACTGCAGATGAAATTACGTGTTGTCCAGTAGGAAAAAATCACCCAATCTTCCCAAACAGTTTTATTAAAGTTTTGGCAAATAACGATTCACTAGAGACATAATGGAATCACATTGACAAACGCTATCCTGGTTTTTCTTTCTGTGCCAGACAAAATGCACCTGCCGGTACTTCTCCTCAGTAGCCTCCTTTTCATGCAAGGTCACGAAGTATCAGGATATGCTCTTGGACAACTTAGATATATTCGGCTTATCCCCGAGCCAAATCTGAACGGGCAATTCGAGATTCGAAGATACTATTTTCCAGCCGATGAAGAAATTCGATTGCTTGTAGCAAAATGGTGAAGTTGTACCATGCCAAACCAAGAATTTATTGTGTTATCAACATCCAGTGGTGACGTCTTTGCAATACTGAAATATAGTAGGATTCTTCGTGAAACATATAAGACATATGGAAATCAGTTGAGGATAAAAGTAAATATGATTAGAGGTGATGTTAAGAATATGACATCAGGTCAAATGAAGAAATGGTATGTAGGCAGGTTTTACCCAATCTTTCCACACCTTTTTAGGAAAGTTGTTGCAAATTGAGATTCACAGCTCACTGTGTAAAACTAATTGAATGAAAAAATTGTAAAATGAAATATAATAACCCCTGTAGCGTGAAGTTGGTTCAGAAATTAAATTAAAACTTTAACACATCATTCTATTTATTTTTTCGGATTTTCACTTGAATTGCTATTTTTGAAAATTTTATGTCAATGCAAATGATTAACTTTTATATAAGAGATCATTATTTGTAATATTATAAACGTGTGGAAGAGCTCTAATTACTATTATGTACCGGCGGTACAAGCTGTAGAATTAATTATATTGATTTGTTCAATTTAGTGGGATGGTGATTACGATCTTATTAATTTAAAATGCTTTCTTTGAAATAACTGACGCCCTTGTTCTAGTTTTAATTCTCATTGATTCAAATTAAAGGAAACTGTAATTGAAAACAGATGGTAGAGTTCCAAAGGATTCAAGAAAACAGAAGCGATTTCATATTCGACTTCCCTGACTTATAGCTACTGCCACAATTCGTTCGCCAGGGTGAAGGAAGGAGTGGACAAGCTGATTCGCAGAATCTAAACAACCTTGACGATGAAAAACGATCATTGCTGGTTTCGAATTCAAATGGCTACACGTCTGTACCCCGCATTTCCAATACTTTTGATATATTGGCTGCTTTTTCAGGAGCCCGCTGGATAATTTCCTTGCTATGCGATACTTGCTGAAGTTGTCCTGCACAGTGAGTATAGGCTGGTTCCAATTCAGGTTTGTAGGAAGTTTACCTACAGTGTCAAGTGCCACCTTGTCAAATACGCAAAAATGGTGTACTGCAGGCCGCGCCAATGAAATCGTTCTCGGACGCGCCTATACGTTTCTGTCATGCCCTTGTGTCGTCCTACTAGACTCTCGCGACATATTATTATTATTTCTTGTCTTAAGTCAGATTCCGAAACGAAATCCTTATGTACAACATTCTAAATGAATGGTCTGGAAGAAGATAATGGAATAATGTCTTTCCTTAAACATTCCATGTCAACTGTAACGATTCTGAAGTCAATGTTAGATCTAAGACTTCGCCTTTGTTGGAAACGGGCTTCCATGTCGCAGTTTCCCAGCCGTTCTTTTCCAGTTTATGCATCTAGAAGGTCACGCTGCCGACGAGAAGCTTGGAATCCGTATTAAATGTAAGCTGTTGGATTCCTGCGCCTGTGGCTCTCTGAGTGGCTACCATGGCGACTTTCATTTCTGCCGCGCTGATTGTTTGGCGTCCTGTTCCTGCTTGCGAGACGCTTAGGGGATGGTTTTTGCGAAACCATACGCCAACTTCAGCTTGGAGGTCAACGTATACATCAAAATAGGAATCGCATAAAGAGAATATCCATGGAGCCTTTGGGAGTAAACGTTGGAGTGCACTTCTAGGTGGGCCATTGCATTTGGAGCTCGATTGCGCATGTCATACGTCTGGCAGGACGCTGTGACTTTTTCTGAAGACAAGAACAACATAATCTTTATTATCCCCTTCTTCAGATGATGATTCCGATAGAGAGGATAATTCACTGAGGGAGGGCGTTTTTGTGATTTTGTGTCTATGGTTGCGATTTCGTCGCCTTGATGCAATTGTCCTTCCTTCCATGTTAGGTGTTTTCAAACCTTTCAAAATTAAAAAAATGTCATCTAAGTTTAGAACTGATCTTGTCTTCTTTCTCGGATTCACTTGATGTCCTGTTTGGGGTTTGGTAGTTTTGTCCGGTATCTTGGTAGTTGGGTTCGCAGGTGGCTTGGACAGAGTAGCCGGTTTCTTTTGACTAGGTTTGAACTGGCTCGACCTCGCGATGGTCGGATTTTTCTAATCTGCCGAAAGGGATTGTACCGAAAGGCTTCCTCCTGATCGTATGTAGCCTATTTTACAAGCTGTCATTGCCTTTGAATAATAGGCGATGGGTATGTTCATCTCGTCCTTTTCTTGCGATAGGATGGCTTTCACAGCGTACTCTGAAACATTTTTTGTGAAATTAAATTCTTTTCTGAAATCCAAATATTGAAGGAACGGCTTTCTACAAAGGTAATTTCTGATTTTATTGAAACTTTAACGATGCTCCTTTTTCTCCAAAATTTGAATAAAAAGGTATAAACTGTTAAACACGCACTTCGCGCGGGTTTTGATCCTTTTAGCTAGATCTTTATACGATTCTATTGGTTTTGAATAGGGAGATGCTTCCCCTTGAATATTATAGTATTCGAAGGGGATGATTCCTGCAGGGAGAAGGGCTAGCTCGACTACCACTCCAGTAGTTTTGAATACTAATACATCGCACTTCTCGTTTTTATTTGTGAATGCAGCTTTCCCAAATATATTCCGTCCAGAGTATTGATAAGGCGTAGGCAACTCTATCGTACTTTGGCATTTTATACATCTAGCGCGATTCCTTGGCGAGTTCGTAGTTGAATCCTTATCATGCGAACAAACAGTTTAATTTCCGATTTTCATCTTCTGCGGAGTTCACCAGATTATTCAGAGTTCGTGGACGCTCCTGAGACTCGGAGTTTGCCGGAACGTCCTACTGATGAGCTAGAAATAAGTTCAAATTTTTCTGGTCTATACTGCAGAAGGTCCAGCGATGCTTCGTGGAAAAGCTTTTTTTTTCTTTGTTCAGAATTCGCACACGGCATGTATGAGTAATATGGATATGGGAAATTATACTCTTGGTATGGGAATGCGGGCAGGGATAGCCGGGATGGTATCCAGGGATTCGCTGGAACATTGACGAAGTGTACACCGAATTTAACATCGCATTCTTCATACCACTTACCTTGAGAATACATTTCTGCTCGGCGTGGAAAGACTTTTCCTTATAGTGAGGCCATGTGCTGGGACGTCTGTATCCTTTCGCCATCTCCATTTTGTTTATCACATCATTGGAGAGATTTTGTTCCATCCTATAGGTGGGGACCGATATCTCTGGAGGGGAGATATACTTCGTCACTTCTTTGACACGTTATGCATACTCGTATGCTTTCGCTAAGACCTTTGAACGACTTGTATCCACGATAGTAACCATTTCGTCCAGAAGTCCGCGAATAAAAGCCGTCAAGGTTATCTTGAGAAATGACAAAATTCCTTGCCCTGAATCGATGTACATGGTGTGCCACCCAGTTTGATGTTAGGTTTGCAATTAAGTAAAATTGTTCTGTTGCCCTCTGTGTTGTCTTTTAAGTCCGCCAATTAGATTTTTAAAGGTGGTGATACCTTCATTTAATGATCAATATTTCGATTCAGAGAATATTAGTCTTTAGATTCTTGTTTGCTGTATAATTTAAATCTTTATTTTTCTTAAGATTTAGATCTTAAGTAGTCAGGTAGCAGATTCGAAAAATCCTAGAATAAATTTGAAAAATGCAATAAGGTGTTTGGACTAATCAAGATTGATCCACTTCGTCAACAAGTTCTGGCAAAATGTTTGTGAACTTTTAAAGATCTTTAATTACCTCGTTCAAAAAAAAAAGAAACCTCCCTTAAGAAATTGCAGGTAAATCGTGCCACATGTCTTTAAAGAACTACTAATGCTTGCTATATTTCCCTAATGACAATCAACAATTCGCTTCAGGAAATTAGTTGTTTCATCCTCCTATAAAAATAGCCGAGATCACGCGTGATATGTACTAGGGTTTAGGTTTTGAAATAATTTCAAAACCATTAGATCTAATAATCCAAATTTTCAAAATTGTCATTTTGAGGTGCTGAAGCTGAGTTTTATTTTCTGATTAATTGCGGTAATCTTATTTCGAAGCTAGGTTCACTTAGCTTTGACTCAGGTTTTGGCTGTGATACTTTAGTAGACGCTGCTGAATTACGTGCGAGAGCACGTTCGTATCGTTCACGTACTTTTTTTTCCGGGACGATGCTTTTTACTACATGCTGTTTTGCGGGGAGAAAAGAGATTAGGCATGGCATGCGCTTCTCTCTCCCCATGTCTCTCTACTGCTGACTTCCGTGTGAGCCCACTCTAGCACATCAAATTGCACGCGTAAAAACACACGCCATCTATTTCACCTCACACGTGTGAGACTAAGAAAATTGGAATAAGTTGTCACTCTAGCTTGCCATTAGGTATTCAACTTTTTCTAAGATGTTTTGCGAACCACGATGCGCAGAAAAATCAGGAGCTTGAAAACGGCTTAGATTTTGATTAGATTGACGCAGCACGGAAAGTCAGATTAACCCATTATTGCCATTCCTTCAAAATGAATAATAGCATGAATTTCGCTTATACAGTGAAACAAAAGGAAGGGCTAAAAAGAGCTTAGATTTTGAATAACTTTCATCAAGCGTAATTTAGAATATCAATTATTGGGAGAAAACATGCATATGCTCAGCAATTCAAATTCCATATCTTTCACTTTGGTTTAGAATTTTCTCATGAACTTTATAAAACCTTTTTCATCATGTTACAGGTCAAGCGCGACAGGGGTGCAAAAGAGGAGTGAGGCTATCTCACCACTTCCGCTGTCAGCTTGTTACCTACAAGATAACAATTTTTAATATCAGGAATCTGTGAAAGAGCTCTAACTACTGTAATGTACCGGAGGTTGAAGCTGCCAAATTAATTCAACTAATTTGTTTAATTTCGTGGTGATTTCATATTCCGCTCACCCTAACGTATAGCTACCGCCGCATTTCATTCGCCAGAGAGGAGGAAGGAGCGGGCGAAGATGAGATTTCTTGTTTTTGTGATAGGCTGTAAATTGTCAGGTTTTCACCTTTCCCTGGACCGTTGCACTTCGTGGAGAACTGCACTGGGCCCGACTCGCCTTTTTCGTTCTAGGTGTACTGAGCTGATTGACAGGATCGACACATAGGACTTCCTAGGACTTCACAGTAGGAAGCGATCGCTGCTGAAATTGAATTTAAATGGCTAAACGTATGTACGTCGTTATGTCACTTGAATTCGCATCCTGTCTTCCGTCTACTGGACATCCGAATGTCTTCTACGACCGTTTGTATATATGTCTGAGTGAGTCTATTAAATTTTTTAAATCAGGTACGATGATGCCGTCATTCGATGCGGTCCCGGTTCGTCCGAATTTTATAGAAACGTATGCCTGTTGGTGCCGTTGGAAGGGTGATGTCAGTAGATATCTGATCAAAAATAAGGAATCAGGTCGGCTTACCGATTGAAATCTTCGTTTCTGACCGATGACTGACTTCAATTAGTAATGACGTCGCGACCCACCTCAGTTACGCGTCTTGCAGACGGGCAAGAGAAACCGTGTTTTTTCGGATTTCTTGGCACTTCTAGACAGTACAAGAAGTAGTAAATGAATAGGTACAACCTTCAAACGATGTCTGTATAAGTAGTCTACTTGCAATGATTCTTATTGTCAAATTTTCTCTTTCCTTCTCTCTGGTTCTCACGTTTTGCAAGTAAAGGAGGTAACATAAAAAAATGTTCGGGTGGATAGATAAAAACAAAAAGAAATAATTTTGATTTTAGTTATTGTGGCGTGATGAGCAAATCTTAGTAATACAAACTTTTATTTGATATACTTCATCAATTTTATAAACCAAACCAATTTTTTCTTTGCCTATATATGTCCACCTTATTTCTTTATAAATTATTTATATCATTTTTTGTAATATTTGTTCATAAAATTAACAAATAGCATCGTGAATTAGTATCGTCTTGCCGATAAAAGTGATAAATTCCAGGTAAGAATGGACTCAAAGCATTCAATTTTGAACAAAACTTTTCACACCTTCCCACCTCCCATCTATTAGTGTGATAAAATTTTTAAACAGGATTTCAAAGTAGTTTCAACAGGTTTAGTTGAACCTTAAAAATTTGAAAAGATTTCCTATAGTGCAAAGATTTCAAGAGAAGTCAATGAGCTAATTTGAAGTTTTATGGATATCACCAAATTTTGTAGAATTTCATTATATTTTAACGGGGTTTCAAGGATTTAACAAGATTTCATACGATTTTATGGGAATTGTTAATCAGATGAAATTACAGCTGTAATTTGATTATACCGAATTCTCTGTTGTTAATGCTTCTTCGGCTCTAACGAACACATTCTCATCACGTACCTCGTGCTTCGAACTAGATTTTGTTCAAAACGCGAACTTTCTTACATTATTTTTTTATTCACTTTATCATTTGATCCTTATTCTGTATTGGATCTTACTTTCAGCGACTCTGAAAAATGTGTCATTTCAATAAATTTATATGACTGTAATTCATAATATGCATTGTTATTGAAACAGACGTATTTTCGTTGTTCTGTTTTTTTGATCAAAGAAAAAGTCCGCATCGTGCACAAAAAAAATTTTGTTATTATAAATTTGATTGTATTTTGTATCATTTGTCCGTAAATTTGATTTGTTTATTTCCAAAGTACTTTTTCAAGCTTTAAACCAAAAACAAGCATCCGGCGTAAAGTGGTTCTGAGAACATTTGTAGATATAATTAGGCTTTATTTGTTTTGTAGCTTGTGTCATTTATAGGAAAATTTAATTTAATTATTTTTGATACTGTTTTTCACAAATCGAACAAAAACTAGGCATCCCATCAAAAAGTAATTCCTAACTAATTTTGTAGATATTTTTTTCTTGCTCAATTTTCGTTAATTCATCTATTTCTTTATCTTGTATGGCTTGACCGAAAAATGGAATTTTAGATTTTTCATTATTTTTTTGTGCGATCAAACTTAGAATTTTCGATTCTTCGAGAAAATTCAAAAAGTTATCATGCTATTTTTGTAGGGTACTGAAAAAGAAACGTTTTTCTCATCAAGACATTTTTTCATATAGTGCATTATTTGGCTTAAAATAATCATTTTCATTTGTTTTTTTGAATTTTGTAAATGCTATAACTCTGGAAATTTTTTTTCACACGGCCTATTTAAGAAGGTATGAAGATACTTTTTCCTTAGTTTTAGTGTAGATACAATTAAGCTAGCTTTTTATAGCCCAAAGATCAAAATGTGCCATTGACATTTGGCAAAAGCTCTGAAGATTATCAACCTTGTTCTCAATATTTGACTTCGTTAATCTATAATTATGTAGTCCATGTATAAAAAACCCAGGTTGAAAGTTAAATTTCTTAAAAGCTTACATGAAAATAAAATTTCAGTTTATCATTCGATACGAATTTTTTTTTACAATTATTTTTTCAATAATATTACTGTGAAACCTGTGCAGGTGATGAAAATCGTCAGCCTTATATAAAAAAGATTACCTGAAGAAAAAACATATATATTTAAAAATATTTCAGTATGACCATTAAAATTCTACAAAAAACATTACTACTCATTATCCGGTTTCCTTCTGGTTCAAAAAAATATTTACCGGTGAATTGTCTACACGTAGATCAGAAAAATGTTCCTAGTCACTCATTTTTATTTCAGTCAAAGAATTAAAGACGCCTTAGCTTATACATGACGGAGCCAGGAGGTGATACCGTAAAACTTGTAAACAGGCTACGTCACTTCTTATAACAAAAGAGCTTTTTCTAATTTATATAGTTTTTATCATGCGATGTTTAAAAGAAGGTAATGTTTCAATATAACATACATAAAATTGTGAACATTTCAAAGAAGTAGCCTTTAAAATTAAATAAGTTAGAATTTGATGCCTGAAAAATTATTAAATCTCGAAATGAAAATGACTTTCTTTCAAATTGTTTCGTAGCTTATCAATTTCTAAACAAACTGCTTCAGATATTATTTCTAGCATTTCTACTGTGAAAAATGTTATCACTTATGTCCTTTGCATTGGGTTTGCCTGAAAAAAGTATGACGAACGGGTGGACGGTTCAACAAGGAACCAAAACTACAATAAAAAAATGTAACTTTGAAGAATGGAAAACTGAAATTCCTTTAATATAAAATGTTCCTGGTACTAAAAATTGAATAATTTTGAATTTCAGTGTCATAGAATTTTACAATATTGAATCAGGAGTCAGGCTTCACATTGTGCAATTTGAAATTGCAAACTCCCAAATACTGGAGTATAGTAAACTATATAGCATAGAAATTCAATAATTGTAAAAGTACTGAAAACCTTGCACATTTTGATATTGTAAATAGTTAGAATTAAACGATTGAAAATTAAAAGACTTCCAAACTTTCAAATTGAAATCTTTTCTTTTCAATCTCGTTTTACGAGTGAGAAAGTGAAATTTTTAAAAAGTTTCTGAATACATTTTATAATATTTTTCTGCAGAAACAAAAAATGTTGATGTAATTTTTTGTAATTTTTGATGACGTTATTTTTAGATAATGTGAACACAAATAGATACACCTCAGAGATAGATCATATGTGGAAAGAATTTCCAGAATGTAATCTAAAACATCAACCAGCCGCAATTTTCAAAGAGCGCTGGTCGCAATGGTATTAAACAGTGATTATTTTAATTTATGAATTTGAATCTCTTTTATTATATTTTATGCATTTTTTACTTTTTCCCTGATACGGTAAAAATAAGAGCTGATTTTTCTGGAGAACCTCCAAGCAATAGTGGGCGGACCTCTTCATGAGAATTTCGTATTTGAAAAAGCCCTTTTTCTTTGGGGCCAAAGAGGCATAAATGTTGCATATTTTCTTAATACTCTCTATATCTGAATTGATGAAATTTTTCAGATTATTCTAGAGATATTTTACTATTTGAGTTGAAAAAGGAGAAACGAATAGAAAAATCTATTAAAGAAACGCAAAATTGTAGTATTTCCAACTTTACTGACACAATGAGAATGCAGTATTGTGAAACTTGTATACAGGTTATGTGGAAACAGTAAAATTATACACATACCTATCTTTTTCACGCTACTAATTCAGGGTTGAAAATAGCTCTCCAATATCTCGATTTGATGTCAAAATAATCGAGAAGGAAAGTTTACTAATTGTTTCACAACCGAAATTACCAAAGAATTAGAAAATATTTTTACCTAATGACTTTTGTAGGTAGAATAAATTTGTAATTTTTCACCATTCCATTCGTGAAATGATAGAATATTACTCTAGTATTAGTTAACAATTTGGTATATGAGTTAGTTAGAGAAATTCTCACCGAATTCAATTTTTTAGTTATTCAATAGAACCATTATTGGAGATAATAATAACGATAATAATTTTTCTATCAATTGCAAGGATAAAAAGTTTTCTAGGGAAACAGTTGATGGCCCTAGGTTTTGACGCCTTCAGTAGTTAAGCCTTTTATATTTTTATGGTCGCTAACATTGACAAAACGTTTGATATTCAATTTCATGGAATCCTTTTTGTTCAATTCGGTAGACGTGTGTATGCAATTTTTATTTTATATAACAGATTTGAAATCATTTGATAAAGCTCAATCACGAAAGGACGTTATTTAGTATCGCTTACGTTAAGAACTGAGAAGTGCATATTAATTAGTGCAAATGCTTTGTTACAATAAGTGGTTGTTTATTATTTGTATGACATATTAAAAAAATATGGGATTGAAAAAACACAAAATGTGAAAATAAGGAGGCGATTATGTAACTTTCTCACATTCATTTTCACTTCCGCTCTTACGAAATTCACATTAGTTTCTTTTTTTAAGATTTGTGACGATTAAAGTTGAAAAGAGTACCGACGTGAATTTCAAAAAGTGGAACTGAAATTAAAAAAGTTACTTCATCTTAGGTTATTCAGTTAATTTTCTTAATTTATTATTCTCAGGGTTGTCACACGCTAATTTAACTCGAAAAAGTGACATATCTAAACCGCAGAAGTGAACAAAAGATACTCATTTCTAACACCCAAAATAATAAATAGTGACTTATATGCATTTGTAATGTAAACGTTCTTTTTTTTTAAGTTGAGGGTTCAAAAGAATTGGATCCATGTGACTTTAAAACAATTCAAGCTAATTCAAAATAATTCAAATGGATTGAAAAAAAATTTCACTGATGTAAGCACAGAAAAACTGAGTGTAATCTGTACTCGGGTTTCAAAGTAAAGATTACCTGCAACAAAAATTACCCCATGTGGGTAAACTTTATTTTTACATCTCGGGTATTCTTCTGCGTTTTCCTACATTTGGAGAGTACTTCTCAATGTTTACCTCAAAGACCTTGTAAACTTCATATCGTCTGCTTGAAACCAGCAACACACTGCATCTTTACATTCAAACAGCTTCACTCAAAATCAAATTACCGAGTGATTTCTTTCGTTGTTTGTTTGCAAATCTATAATAGTTTGCACGGACGAGCAATTTCACTAACAATTTTGCAAATACAGCTGTTTTTCAAAGCAAATTTGACGACTCGTAAGCATCGCCACGGTCTTTAAAGATAAATGGTAGTCCATCTGATATGACAATGCAAAGTTTCCGACGGAAAATTTTTAACATAAAATTCTGAGCAGGAATAAGAAGGTGTAATACGCGATATAATTTATATGGCCACTCACTATGTGGGCCCTTTCACACGATTGCAGATCCATAAGTTGCGGACTTGTGCAAGTCATGAGTTCTGCAAATAGAGATTTTTCCCTCAGCGGAAAAATCTCCGAATAGCGGTAATTTGAATGCTCGATTCGTTTCAATAGAAAATTTAATTTTTTTTGAATTATAGGCAAGTATACTGAGCTAAAAATAGTTATGGAGGAATAACGGCGATGAATTAAATACATTTTTCAATGCTTTGAAGAAAAGCAAGCCCATGCCAAGTCATATGATTTCTCTCCAAGTTTTGTGTGCAAACGTTTCGGATGTTCCCTGATTTGCATCGATATTTCAAGAAAATAATACACATTTGCACAGCGCATAACGCATGGCGCCGAAGGCGTCGAAAAGTTCGGAACGTTGAACTTCAATGCAATCTGCAGCCGTCTTGTGTAATCTTCAGCCGCTTATAGCAGACGATTTTCAATTTTCCAACCTCAAATGTCTCGCATGTCGCATCGTTAGGCTTGAAAAAAATATTTTAATTTTCAACAAAGAAAAACGTTTTTTTAAGTGGTTGAGTTGAACTTAAAAACACAATTTCTTGATGAAATGGTTGAATTCTAAACGAAGGTGTTGATTTTTTGTTAACTGAAGATATAATTTTTTGCTAAAAGCGACTAATTTTCAACAAAATACATGAATTTTGCACAAAACAGTAGAGGTGCACACCCGACACAATGAATTTTCAAAACGAAGTGAATTTGCAACCAAATAGTTTAATTTTCAGCAACAACAAAATAATTTTTAACCAAAAATAGAATGGTTACATTTTTATTATTTTCGACAGAAAACGCAAATTTTTCACCAGATAGATTCAATAAAAAGTAAAAGAATCGTCAACTAAATAGTTGAATCCACAGACAATAGATTCAATTTTCGAGAAAAAAAAAATTATTTTTTACCCAAAAAGACGAATTTTCAACAAAATACGTGAATTTCCTACAAAACAGTTGTATTTTCCACCCATCAGACAGTAGTTCAATTTTCTACCCAAAATAGTTCAATTTCAACCAAATAGTAGAAATTAAAAAAAAAATTCATCCACGAATGGAATAGTCAGATTCTCAATGCTTATCGAGTATATATTTTTTCTAAACCGGGAGAAATCACGAATATTTACCGGGAGAACCGGGAGACAAAAATTTAAAAAATAGTGGCCACCCTGTTAAATTTCGGGATTTTGAAAATTCTGGTTTCATAGTTACAGAAATTTCAAAATTTCTGAATTTTTCTAGTTTCATAAATTTATACTTTCGGAATATTTCAATTTCATTTCTAAATATTTGGGGTATTTTTTTCGGTAATTTTAAACTTCGGAAATTTTCTGTCGTGGAAATGATATTTTCGGTAATTTTCAACGTTCGGGATTTTTATTTTTCGGGAAAATTATGTCATTCCATTTTCAACCAAACAGTTGCATTTTTAACCCGAAAATGATGTAATTTATACCATAAGAGATTAATTTTTTAACCAAAAAGACGAATTTCCAACAAGAAAGTTAATTTTCTATCAAATTGTTGAATTCTCAAGGCAAAAATACGAATTTTCTACAAAACAGTTGAAATTTTAACCCAAAAATATGAATTTTCAAGAAAAGAGTTCATTTTTTAACAAAAAAAAGTTAAATCCTCAATTAAAATAGATTAAAGAAGTTCATTTTCAACCAAATAGTTGAATTTTCAACAAAATAATTGATTCCTGAATCTAAACAGATTAAATTACGAAAGTCATAAATATGAATTTTCAAGAAAAAAATTAATTCTCAATCAAACAGTTGAATTTTCAACTAAATATTTGAAATTGCAATCCAAAAAGATGAATTTTCTACAAAATGGTTGAATTTTTAACAAAAGAGTTAATTTTTTAACAAAAAATGTTAAATCCTCAATCAAAACAGATTAATTTTCAACCAAAACGCTGCATTTTTAAACCGAAAATGATGAAATGTCTACCAAAAGAGATGCATTTTTTAACCATAAAGACGAATTTTCAACAAAACAGTTGAATCCTCGATCAAACAGATTAATTTTCGAAAATATGAATTTTCAACAACAAAAATTAATTTTCTATTAAAGTGTTGAATTTTCAAGCGAAAAATACAAATTTTTAACAAAACAAATAAACTTTTAATCCGAAAATGTTAATTTTCAATAAAAAAGTTCATTTTCAATCAAACAGTTTAATTTTTAACAAAATAGTTGAATCCTCAACTAAAACAGATTGTTTCTACAAAATAATTTAATCCTCAAGCAAAATAGATTGATTTTCCACCAAACAGTTGCACGTTTAACACAAAAATATAAATGTTCGAAAAAGAAGTTGGTTTTCAAACAAATATTTGAGTTTCTGACAAAATAGTTGAATCACCAACCTAAACCAAAGATATTATATCTTTGGTTTAGGTATTGTTGCATTTTTAACCCAAAAATATGAATTTTTAGTTTCTTCCAGAAATTTGAGTAATTTTCAAAAATTTTAAAGTTTTTTAAAGGAATTTGAAAGACTAGATTGCACTACAAGCTGCTGCAAAGAAAATAAGGTTATGTCAATTTATTCCCAGGCTACGATTTTTTAAAGACAATTTCCGTTAATTTTATCGTAATTCACCTGAATGTTCAAGTAGCCCTAAGTTCATAAAAAAATGTAGTAAAAAACAAAAAAATACGTGTCGCATATTTTTCCTTGGAAAATAATATATTTCAGTCCCAAACAATTCCGTGTCATCAACAGGTTCAAACTCCCCGCTTTCATATGAAATCGGTCTTTCATTGTTTTCGTCTAAAGGCAGTTAAAAATATCACGAGTGGAATGTACGCAGTTTTGAAAATTCGAGTACGTTAATAAAAAAAAATCGTTTTGAAAAAAAAATTAATTACCAATCACGCTCGTTCAGTTGGTGCTTGCTTATGTGCCAAGTACAAAAACAATATAGAAGACAAGGCTGAAACTAAAAATATGACGTCGAACCATCGGTGATAAAAATTGAATTGAAGATCGCCTAGCACTTGGGTTATGATGATTCGATACTCGGCTGGCATATTCATTCGCATCAAAAGTACGGAGGATACGAAATACATTCCCTGTAATAAAAAGAATTTGTTGCTATAAAAAAAAAAACAATTCTTAAATTATAGAGTACTTCATATCAAAATGTTTACCATTATTTGAGCAAGCATCAAAACTATAATATTCGAGGATTTGCTGCTCGAAATCGCGTAGAAAAACTGGAAAAAAAGCATTTTTATTGGATATTTACAGAGAATTTATGGAATTTCATATCTATTTTCTATACCTTTGTTAAAGTTAGTAACAATCCTCTGATGGAAGTGACGACAATACATCCAACAAGATAAAACGATATGTGTTGAGACCAGAAAGTAACATCGATCTTGAAACCGATCCAGTGAACTGCTATTTCCATTCCTCTAGTTACTGGATCTTTTTTACCCACACGGTCAAAAACTATGTTTATTATCGACTGAAAATAAAAAAATTATTGCATGAATCCAAAAAGACTTCAGGGCTCGAACTCATTTGCAAAATTCAAAATAGTGTCAATAGTAGGATACATTTTGTAAAATTAGGGTGTCTACTCAAATTCTGGAAAAATATCCCTGACAATTCCAGGTTTTTTAACAGGTATATCAAGTTTTTTCCAGAATTTTTCATAGTACGGAGGCATTAAAATATTTCGCATTTTTGTAAAACAATCGACTCGGAGTATGCATATAATGTGTATACACTACACTGTTTCGCGGGTTTATTATAAATAATGTTTTTTCAGTTTCTAAGGATTCAATTAATATGCTTGATTTAAAAAGCGTAGACAAATTATATTATAATATATTTTTTAATATATTAACATCATCGATTCATTAAATCATTAAATAATACTGAAAATATAATTAATTATTTCTTGAATTTGTCGTGAAAGTCTATGAATTAGAATGATAATTAAAACAAATTTTTATTTCATATTTTTATACTTAAAATTCAGTGCATATTTAGGTAAAATTAATGTAGGCACTATATTAGATTCAATTTAAACCGCTTCAAATTCCTAAATTTTCAAGTAAAAATATTGCATTTTCAATAAGATAGATCAATGCTTAATCAAATATTGGAATTTTGTACTAAAAAATATCAGTTTTCAACCAAAATTGGAATAGTTAAATTTCCGGTTATGAAAAATTAATTTTCCACAAAAAAAAACAGAAACCTAATTTGCAACCAAAGTGATGAATTTTCAACTAAAATTATGAATCTTTAACTGGAATACTTGATTTTCAATAAAAATATGCATGTTCAAACAACAGGATTAATTTTCAAATAAAAAGATTAATTTTCTACCCAAAAAGACGATTTTTCAACAAAATACATGAATTTTCAATGAACTAGTTGAATTTAGAACTAAAAAAAATGGTCAACCAAATTGTTGAATTTTGAACTAAAAAAGAACAGTTTTCAACCAAAAAATAGAATAGTTAAATTTTCAGTTGAAAAAATTAAATTTCAACCAAAAAGATAAATTTTCCACTAAAATGATGAATCTTTACCTGGAATAATTACATCTTCAGTTAAAAAAAATAATAATTTAAGAAAAAAAAAATTTTTTTTTTTAAATTGTTACATTTTAAAACAGTGATGAATTTTCAAATAAAGTTATGACTCTTCAACAGGAACAGTTGATTTTTCAACCAAAAAGCTGAATTTTCAACTGAAATGATGCATTTTTAACTAGAATAATAGGATTTTCAATCAAAAAGATGAATTTTCAACTAAACAAAATACATTTTCAAACCAAAAATTAAATAGTTAAATTTTAAGTTAAAAAAATTAATGTGTAATCAGAGAGATGAATTCTTAACTAAAATGATGGAATATTCAACTGGAAAAGTTACATTTTCAGTTAAAAAAAAATTAATTTTCAAAACAAAACAAAAATTTCATCCAAAAAGTTAATTCTTAACAAAAAAGTTTAATTTTTAACCCAGTAATTAAATGTTCATTTCAAAAAGATGAGTTCTGAACGAAAAATGTAGTAGTTTATATTCCAACAAAAAAAATTTAATTATTACTCAAAAACAGTTGAATTCTACTAAAAAATGCGACTTTTCAACTAAGAAAGATTTTTCAATCAAGTGACAGAAAAAATTGCAAACTGTTGAATTTTCCAGAAAAAAATATGAATTTTCAACCAAAAGGATTAATTTTCTACAAACAAAAAAAAACGAATTGTCAACAAAATAAATAAATCTTCAACTAGATACTTGAATTTTCAACAAAAAAACGATCCATTTTTAACCAAAAATAGAATTATGCTAAATTTTCAGTAAAAAAAATTAATTTAAAATAAAAAAGAACTATTTTTCAACAAAATGAATACTCTCGAAAAAAATTCCCTGCAATTTCCAGGGTTTTCCATGTACATAAAAATTCCCTGAAAATTGCCGGTTTTCCAGGTTTTTCAGGTAGGGTAGACACCCTGAAAATAGTAGCAAAATAGTGTCATGCAATTTTTTAAATATTGAATTAAGGTGCTAGTTATTTTTTAAATCTAGTATAGAATATACATCTCCCATAAATAGCATGAAACCCTTTTCGAATCTTTCAAAATACCCTCAAAGCTTTAAAATCCGTTGAAATCCTTTTAAAACCCCTGAAATCTGTTGAGATCCTCTAAACATTCCTGGGAAACCCCTCAATCTTTTTAAATCGGTTGAAATTATTAAAATCTCTAGAAATCCCTTGAAATCGTATAATTTATTTTGAAATCCTAAAAATCTCTTAAATATGGCAAAATCTCTGAAATTCGTAGAAATACTTAGAATTCCCTTACAATTTAATTTCATTTATTTTTAAAACCCTTAAAGTTTTCTGAAATCCTGAGAAATTCTACGAAAACATTTAGAAATGTGGAAATCATGAAATTTCCGAAATCCTTCCAAATCCCATCAAATCCGCTAAAAACTGATAAAGCCCCTTAAAATCCATTGCAGTCTTTTAAATCCACTAAAATCTATTAAACACCTTTGAATTCTCTTGCAATCCTCTGAAATCTCTAGAAAACTTCATTTTTTTAAATTCCTTGAAATTTATAGAAATTCCTTATAATCTTATAGAATTTTAATTTCTTTTGAAATCCTATGAATCTCTGACATTGTACAATTTCTTGAAATCCCTTAAAATTTTTAAAATCCCGCACAATTTATTTGATATCTTCAAAATCTTCTGAATTCTTACGAACTTTAACATTTCTTAGAAATTTTGTAGTTTCTTGAAAATTTCTTGAATCCTAAAAAATTCTTTGAAATCTCATGTGATTCCTCGGAATCTCTTAAAATATACTACATGCTTTCAAATCGTTTGAAATGTTTAAAATCCCTTAAATCTTGTGAGATCCCTAGAAATCTTTTGAAATCCCGTACAATATCTTGAAATCTATAAAACCTTTTTAAATTCATTTAAAAATGATTAACTCTTTGAAATCTTCTGAGACTCCATAAAATCCTTCACATTTAATTCAATTTTATTTACTCACTAAATTTCTCTATAATGTCTTTGAAACTCCTTAAAATCCTTTGACAACCATTTGCTCACTTAAAATCCCTTGAAATTTTCGAAATCTCTGGAAATTCCTTGGAATCTTATACAATACCCTAAAGTCTTTAAAATCGTAATGAAATTTCTTAAAATTCATATAATCCCTTAAATCTGGTAAACACCCTAGTAATCCCACAGAAATCGAGTAAAATCCCATAAAAAATCTTGAAAACTTTAGTATCTTTCAAAATTCCATAAAAAATGATGAAATCTTCGAAATCCTTCCTAAATCCCATTAAATCTGCTAAAAACTGATAAAGCCCCTTAAAATCACTTGAAGTCTTTTAAATCCACTGAAATCTATTAAACATCTTCTGAATTATGTTGCAATCCTCTGAAATCTCTGGAAAACTCTTCATTTTTTTTAATCCATTGAAATTTACAGAAATTCCTTATAATCTTATGGAATCTTTTGATTTCTTTTGAAATCCTATAAATCCCTCACGTATTGTAAAATTCCTTGAAATCCCTTAAAATTTTGTGAACACCATAAAGGTTCCTAGGAATCTTCGAGAACTTTTAAATCTTTTGAATTCTTACGAAATTTGAAATTCCTTAGAAATTTTGTAGTCTCTTAAAATTTTCTATAATCTTATGCAATTTTTTGAAATCTCATGTAATTCCTCGGGATCTGAAAATACGCTATGTGCTTTAAAATCGTCTGAAATTTGGTTAATTCTTTAAATCTAGTGGAATCCTTAGAACTCTGTTAAAATCCCGTACAATATCTTAAAATCTTTACAAATTTATTTAAAAATGATTAAATCTTTAAAGTTCTCCGAAACCCCATACAATCCTTAAAATGTCATTCTACTTCATTTACACCGTAAAGTTCTCTGGAAATTCTTTGAAGCTCCCTAAAAATACCTTGAAATACTTTGAAATCTCGTAAATTATATTGAAATTCGTAATAACTCATAAAACTTCTTCAACAATTTTGAAACCAGATGAAACTTCTTGAAATTTTTTTAAATCCCTGGAAATATTTTTAAATCTCTGAAATCCCTTGGCATCTTTTAAAATTCTCAATTTTCGCTAATCTAACGATGAAGTTTCAATATATGTTTGAATGCGAAGTGAAAAAATAATTGCATTTGCGAGCAATTTGAGAAAATAGTAGCAAAATAGTTGCACCGTTAAAAAAAGTTTCAATAGTGTCATGAGTCCGAGACCTGCGACTTCAGGAGAAATCGATATACTTACGATAAAAATTTTCCACATGCAGTAAATTGAGAAAAAGTATCCAAGGAAGTTGAAATATTTTCCTTGCCACGTTGCCGCCCACTCTAATCGTTCTCTCGCATTTTGAATGTCGTGAGCTTCTAAAAAGAGTTGGCGCGATAACTCCTCAGAGCCAGAAACCTCTTGTTGGAGTTGTCTCATATCTGAAATTTCGAAGCCGATATTATTCAATCTTGAAATCAAATTAAGAATTTAAACTAGATTTAAAAAGATTATTACTTTCTTGGTTCCCTTTCAAGCCACCTAGTGGCAACATTCCCCAAAGACGAGATCGACCCTCGGTTGGGTCCCCGACTTGGCCTTTTTTTGCCAATGCAATTCTTTTTTTCTTTGCGATAATCATGTCCATTGTTTGCAAAAGTCGCCTCTCGATTGCTTGAACATCCGCAATTGTTACTGGACGCATAAAATAAGCCATGGAAGAATAAGGATAATTTACGGCACCAAATCCTGAGAGTAAAGCCATTACTGTCACACCAATTACGCCAATTCGACTTACTCCTTGTTCTATCGATAACAGTCCTTTCTTTGGACTCAAAATTGGAAACGGATCTCCTGCTTTCCAAAATAAATAGAGGAAGAATAGGTACACTAATATCGTTAGTGGCCTTATCAAATTCAGCCTTACTGCAAATAAAATCAAAATTATTAAGTAGATCTACCACCTGAATTGTCGAATAAATTCTTATTCAAAGTTCTGAACTTTATTGTATTTTTCTTACCAAATCTAACATTGCTGATAATAAAATACGCGATATAAAATGGTATCAAAACTATCACCATAAAAAGGAGCATGTAGAGTCCAACATTCCAGTGGAAATATCTAGAGCTATGGACAAACATATAATTCAGAATGATTATTTTTAAATGAGAAATTATTAATATTAATAATCTATTACTACCGGGTGTCTACTCGAATTCTGAAAAAAATCCCTAACAATTCCAGGAGTTTTCCATGCATCTCTACATTTTTCCAGGTAAAAATTTTCTTAATACAGAGTCATTCAAGTATTAAGTATCACATTTTTTTTAAACAATTCTGACCCTACAACCCTTTAAAGCATTACATAATACTTTAATAATAAATAAGCATATTTTTTCAAGAAAATAAGGGAATAAGTTTTTTAAAGTAAAATTAGTGCGGGTACTATATTAAATTTAATTTTAAACGCTTTATATTCCTAACATTTTAAGTAAAAATTTTGCGCATTCATCAAAATAGGTGAATTATTAACCAAATAGTAGAATTTTCAACAGAAAAATAAATCTTCAACCAAGAAAATAAATTTTCGACGAAAAAAGACAACTTATCAAGACAATAGTTAAATTTTCAATCAAGGATATGAACTTTCAACTAAAATGATATATTTTCAACAACAAAAAATGAATTTCTCAACTACTTTTCAACTACTTGGTTGAAAACTGAAATAGTTTGTTAAAAAATAATATTTTTTGAGACTTACCTCCTTAGTTGAAAATTTAACTATTCCATTTTTAGAAAATAATTCTTCCGGGTTAAAAAATCATTTTTTTGGGAAAATTCATTATTTAAAGATTCATCATTTTAGTTGAAAATTCATCACTTATATGTTGAAAATGTAATTATTTTGTTGAAAATTAGTTTTTTTATTGTTTTGGTTGACAATTAATGTTTTAAACTAACAATGTAACTTTTCCATTATCAGTTTAAAGTTAATATTTTTATTGAAAATTGATATTTAATAGTTAAAAATTCATGTATTTTGTTAAAAATTCGTCTTTTTTGGTCGAAAATAAATTTTGTTGGATGATAATTCATACTTTTTGGTTAAAAATGCAAATTTTTGGTGTAAATTAACCTGGTTTGGTTAAGGATTTAACAATTTGGTAGAAAATTAAATTATTCTATTGAAAATTAACTTTTCTGTTGCAAATTCCTATATCTTCGGTTTAAATTTAACTATTTGCTAAAAAATAAAAATATTTTTATAAAAATTCAACTTTTTGGTAGAAAATTAACTTTTTTGTTAAAAAATCATATCTTCGGGTTGAAAATTCAACCCTTTTGTAGGTAATTTGTCCCTTGGTCTTTAAAATGCAAGAATTTTGTTGAAAATTAACGATACTGAAGTTTGCCACAGATATGGACTTGAAACTTTTGTAATTAATTTAAAAAAACACTAAGAGTCATATCGAAAAACTAAAAACTCCTTTAGGTTCGTCTGCGAAATATCTAGCTATGCATTTTTATTTGTTTAAACAATTTGTTAAACAATTACATTTTTTATAATTGTGCAATTGTTATAAACAAACTAAGCGTCTGAAGTTTTCAAGAGTTTCAAATCCATACCTACAGGCACACAGCAAATGTACGCTAAGCAACAAATGCGCCAATTGTTTAACAAATAATTTTTAAAAAGTCACACCTACATATTTTCAAGAAGAATGCAATGGTGTTGTTGGTTTTTCGATCCGACGCTTAGTTCGCTTATAACAATTGCAGAAATATAAACCATAATGTAATTGCTTAACAAATTGTTTAAACAAATAAAATGCACACCTAGATATTTCGCAGACGAAACTATAGGTGTTTTTAGTTTTTCGATATGACTCTTAGTTTAAAAAAACAATTAATTACAAAATTTTCAAATCCATATCTGTGGCAAACATCAATGTCGTGAAAATTAATGTACTTTGTTGAAAATTCGTGTTTTTTTGGTAGAACATTAACCTTCTTGCTGGAAAAATAATCTTTTTGGCGGAAAATTTAACCACTTGGTTAAAAATTAATCTTTTTTAGTTGAAAATTTAACTACTTGGTTGAAAGTTGAACTAGTTTGGTAAACATTCTTATTTTTTGAAGACTCGCCTCTTTGGTTTAAAATTTTACTTTTTTGTTGAAAATTCGATTTTTGATTTAAAAATTCAACTATTTGGTAGAAAATTCATCTATTTTGTTGAAAATTCTTCTCCTTGGTTATAAAATTAATCTTGTTTGTTGGAAATTCAATATGTATTTTGACTAAGAGCTTTTTTTCACAATAAATCTATTACTATTATTTACCTAGAATCCAAAACTCCAACTATTTCGAATATAATCAATTCGAACATTGTACATGATAAAGAAAACGTGGTTGAAAAAATTAGTTGCACTAATCTGTGATGCACCTCGTAGTCGCGAAATAATTTTTTCACGAAGAAAACCCATCCTCCTAGGAAAAAGAGCACCTGGAATTTGAAGTGAAAGCCTTTTTATTTATTTTTTAGAATCTGCGGTTTCAATAAGAAAAATGTGTTTCCACCGAATTTCACACTTAAAAATTGACATATTTTTGAATTAGAAGTTATCTTATAATAATGCTGTCATTACAATTCATTACAAATATTTGAGAAATTTATTTTATTAATTGCAGCCTGGAATTTCAAAGAAAAATATTACTGTAATATAAAAACATATGAGTGAAGAAATTAATTTAAAAAGTTTAAAATATAATAAGATGAATTTTTACTTTTTTATTTTCAATCCAAAGAATAATAATAAACCGAAATTAATGTTAGGATATAAATAATCTTTAAAATCAAAAACATATGCAATAATTAATTAACGTTAACATACATTGATTCTTCCACGTAAACATAAACATTAAACATATTTTCGTCAGGTTTTATTGCCACCAGATAAATTTAAATTACTATATAAAATGACGTATAAAATTGAAAAATCGCCTTTCAAAACTCTTTAATGAATCTTTTTTCGATGTGATTGTATGTTACTTTTTAATGAAAAGATTAAAAAGAATAAAATATTATAAACATAACCTATATACCGCACAAGTTTTGAGGTTAGGATAAAAAGAAAAGTGCGCTAAGAAACTAACCTGTGTAACAAGAATAACAAACGTGTCCTCTAAAAACCCCATTTTTATAAACTGCTTTCCACTTTAGTATTTGATAAAAATAAAGCCATTGTTTTCAATTTTTCTATAATTATTTCATATGACAGTTTGCTGAATTTTCGGATGGGCTTGCTAAGATTTGCTAGGATTGCTATAGTTTGCTACGCTTGGAGAACACTGATTGGCTAGAAAAGAGCGCGTTGTTTGAAAACTATATTTTTTACGCGTGCGTGTGAACTTTTCCACCTTTACTTAATTTTTAAATTAATTAGCTAAATTAATTAACCCGAATCAAAATTAAGCACATTAAATATGTATAAATAAATTATTCAAATAAAATGTAGGTTTCATTTAATACTTGTAAAATCCGAAATTCCCACGCTATTCTTCCTTTACAATTATAGTATTTAAAATATAAATAACAATATATCATTTTACAAGTAAAGAAATAATTTTGTAAGAAGTAAAAATAATAATTCATTACAATATCATTAATCAATTGATCAAATCAAGCAAGTGTTAATGTATTTTGTTAAAAATCTGATTGTCTGGTTGAAAATTAATCTGCTTTATTTGAGGATTTAAGTACTTGTTGAATTTTTTTTTTTTGTTTACTAAAAATATAACTTGAAACTAATAGAAACTCTTCAAAATTGCAGATCTTTGAATTTTTTTAAATTAAAGATTGTTTAATTTAAAAAATTTATAAATAACATTTCTGTAATGTTGATGCTGTAGCTTCAAAATTTCTTCAATTTGTAAGATTTAAAATGAAAAATTGACTTTTGATTTTGAAAATCATCCAAATTGAAGAATTTTAATTTATAAATCTTCAAAATTAAAGAAATTTCAATTTTAAAGCTTCAAAACTGAAGAATTTCACATTGCATATCGTTCAACTTAAAGAATTTTCCATTATAAAACTTCAAAATCAAACTACACCAAAAAAATCTTCTAAATTACAAATCTTTAAAATAAAAATTAATGAAAATTTAATTATTTTCAATTCTATATTTTCAAAATTCGAGAATTTTCATTTGTAACTCTTCAAAATTACAGATATTCAAATGTTACATCTTTTAAAATAGATTTTTTTTTTAATTTTGAAAACTTACAAATAAAATATCTGTCATTTTTGTAACTTATTTTCCAAATTTCTTCAATTTGGAAGATTTCAAATTGAAAACTTGTCTTTTGAGCTTCAAAACATGTATTCAAAATCATCCAAATAAAAAAATTTTCCATTGAAAATCTTCAAAATTGTAGAACTTTTAAAAATTTTGAAGTTACAATTAATTTATTAATAAATGAATATTATTTATAAGTAAGTAATTAAAATTGAAGAACTTTTAATTTTGAAAATTTACAATTGAAAATTTTGTAATTTTGATGATTGACAGTCGTAATTTCTTTAATTTGGAAGAGTTATAGTTTAAAACTAGACTTTTGATCTTTAAAATCATCAAATTTAAGAATTTTTATTTCTACATCTTTCAAACTGAAGAACCTTTAATCGTAATTCTTCAAAATTGTAGAAATTTAAATTATAATTCTTTCAAATAAAAGTTTTTAATTTGGAAAATGTACAAAAAATTATGCAGGTTTGAGGTTTAAAAATGTCTAATTGCAAATCTCAAAAACTGAAAAATTGTCCATTGCAAATCTTCAAAATTGAACTACATATTTTTTTAAACATTCCAAATTACATAACTTTAAAATATAAAGCTTGAAAATTGAATAATTCATTTTCTATTATTTTTATCATTATGATTTGACATTATTTTATATTATACACATTAAATGTTGAAGAGTCTTCAATTGCAAATATTCGAAATTGAAAAATGTAAAATTCTAAATCGTTCAAATTGAAGAATATAAAATTGCAATTCTTCAAAATTGAGCTATCCCAAAAGAAAATGTTCAAAATTACATAGCTTTAAAAAATCTTCAAAATTGAATAATTTGCAATTCTACATGTATTTTCGAAATTCAAGATTTTTCAAATGTATCTCTTCAAAATTGTAGAAATTTGAATTGTATATCTTTAAAATTAAAGAGATTTTATTTAAAAAATTTACAATTAAAAATGATGCAAGTTTTAAGTTTAACTATTAAAACAGATATCATTTTGATGCTCTAAATTCGTAACTACTTCAATTTCGAAGATTCAGAATTGAAAACTGGACTTTTGATCTTCGAAATCATCAATGTTTAAAAATTTGTATTTATAAATTTTTTAAATTGAAGACTTTTCAATTGTAAGTTTTCAGAATTGAACTATTAAATAAGACATTCAAAATCTTCCATTGCAGATCATTAAGATAGACCTATTTCAAAAAGATGTACAAAATTTGATGATTTTAAACTATAAAAATTAAAAACTAAACTTTATACAATCAAATAAAAGTTACAGATTACTGAAATCTGATTAAAATCTAAATTAAAATTGTAAAAAGCAGATGTAGCTATTTTAGTATTTATTTTAATTTATGTTTAATTATTTATTTTTTAGTGCTAAAAATTTAGGCATATATTTTAATTTTATAATTAGGCCATCAAAATAAGAAAAGCATAATATGTGCGCGTAGCGCGTAATTTTTGCTGGTGATGTAAATAATGAAATAATCAAAGTACACTGAATTTAAAATTATTATAAAAAAATGTTCACTGACTAAATACAATTATGTAAAAGTAAATAAATTATATGAGTACATAATATAATAATGTTTTGTTAGTAAGATATAATGACTTTATTTTTATTGCAAAATTGCTTTTTTGCAATTTACTATATATTAAATGCTCCTGAATGTAACCCTTCTCAATGTTTTCAATCTGGTTAGAAAAGTAGTGTCATATATTTATTTATTGTGAAACATTTGAGGCATTGAAAAAATCAGAATAACGGAAGGCAGAAATATATGTGTGCGTAATCGAGAAAATTATAAAGTAATGCATATTTTCATATTATGAAAGTGAATACAAGTGAAGGTATGTAAGTATATTGCAGGCTGCAACCTCAACAGGAATGTCAAGCAGTTTATTTCCTTCTCTTTCTCTTCTGATATCATCCCTTCTCCTGTCGAGTGTCGATACGTGCTGGCCAGTTTTATAGTCTGCACTGAAAATTACTGGTTGAAATTAAATAAAAATTGTTGTCTAAATCGTCAATTATATGTTAGACCGTACTCTTCTTTGATAACAAAAATCAGTAAAAAAAAAGTGTTATTTATTTTTTAAAGTTCACATTTTCATCTATTTATAGGATGAAACATGTATTAAACCAATAGTTGAATTTTCAATTCAAAAGGACTACTTTTTAACAAAACAGTTGCATTTTCAACCAAAAAAGATGATTTTAACAAGATAGTTGCATTTTCAGCAAGATAATTACACCTTCAACAAAATACTTGAATTTTTAACCTAAAAAGATCATTTTTCTACCAAAAGACGATTTTTTAACAAAGTACATGAATTTTCAACCAAACAGCTTAACTTTCAACCACAAGAATAAGTTTTCAACCAAAAATGAAATTTTTATATTTTCAGTTTAAAAATTTAATTTTCAACAAAAGAATTTTCAACCTGTTGAATTGAACGAGAAAATACGAATTTTTATCAAAATAGTTGAATTCTCAAGCAAATGAAGAATTTTATACAAAGAAGATCAATTTTCTACCCAAAAAGGCGACTTTTCAACAAACGAGTTAAGTTTTCAAGCTAAAAAATCTCGAATGTTTTAGAATACAGTTGACTTTTAAATCCGAAGAGATGAATTTTTTAAGGGAGATGAATTTTAACCCAATAGTTGAATTTTCAATTAAAAAGATAAGTTTTAAACCAAAAAACATCACTTTTCAAACAAAAATAGGAACCTTAAATTTTCAGTTCCAAAAATTAATTGTCAACAAAAAAAAAACGAAATTTCATGAAAATGAATTCAACCAAAAACAACAAATTTTAGACGAAATACACGAATTTTCTAAAAATAAGTTAAATTTTCAAACTATAGGCGATCAATTTTCAACCCAAAGTGGAATATTTAAGTTTTCAGATAAAAAATATTTGTTAACAAAAAAAAAAACGAAGTCGTAACTCAATGCATGCATTTTCATCCCAATTGTTGAATTTTGAAGTCAAAAAGACGAATGATCCATAAAGCAGTTGAATTTTCAACCCGAAAATATTTTAAACTAAATAGTTTAAGTTTCTACCTAATTGTTTAATTTTTAACCACAAAGGATTAATTTTCAACCAAAAAGATTAATAGTCTACCAGAAAAGATGAATTTTTAACCAAAAAGTTGAATACTTAAATTTTCAGATAAAAAAATTAATTTTTAACCAAAAAAACGAAGTTTCGATAAAATACATGAATTTTCAATTCCAAAATATTTGAAACCAAATAGTTAAGTGAAAAAAGGGGGAAATCTTGAAAATAGGGAAAAAGAGAAGAATTCTTTAAAACAAGGGAACAAGTAAAATTCTTTAAAAAAGTGAAAAAGAGAGGAATAAGGAAAGAATATGAAGTCTCTAATATGAAAGTGTTTTTCAAACTTTTTTTCATCTTTCGCAAAATCGCAAACTTTTCAAAAATTTATCATCAGAAAACGTACCTAAGTTTATATATTACTATCACGGATATAACTGGTAATCGTATTAAAAATTTCCGTAATGAGGAAGCCTAAACTGACTTCGAAATATATTGGTCTCTAGTAGTATAAAAAAGGCGGATGCAGAATAAGAAAAAAAGAGCGAGGTGGTTTGGTTGTCTTTTTAATTTTTTTCTTCCTTTTTTTTTCGCTTGTTATAAAACTGTCTCTAATGAGTTGATTACAATGTTGCTTATAAACACACGTCTCTCATTTTAACACCTGTTGTGCAATTATCTTACATAATTTGTCTTTTTTAAGTTAATGATTATTTTTTAATTTTCTTTAAGAAAAATGCGTTCGTGTCTTTCTTCAAAAGTCATATGTACTAAGCGGATGGTCACAACCAAGCGTCTCATTCTTCTGGTACGTGTCAATCAATTATTAAAATAAATGAATGTGTATATTTGCACGTAAAACAATTGGACACGAACTTGGTTAAAAAAAACTTGGTTAACTTTAAAGTTAAAAATACTTTGCATGTTGTGTTTTGGATAAAAAATTCACACAATTATCATTCGTCTGGCATTAATTCGTCTGTATTCCTCTGGACGCTTGGATGGCTGGGATCCAGAAGAATATATAAAAATGGAAAGTCAGTTTGACCTCAAGATTATTCTGTTGCATAAGTTCAAACTCTATGTCTTAATGTCTCTGTTTATTAAATTTTGAAAGGAAATTTCAAAGGACATAAACTTAAAAAACTCAAATTGCGTAACAAAATTGTACAAGAAGGCTTAAGAAGAACAATATTTCCAAAAATCAGTTTTTTAAAAAACATATACTCAAGAATTACGTTTCTAAACAACAATTAAATCGGCTCATTAGATACAGTTTTATAACAAATGAAAAAGAGAAAGAAAAAAAGAAAAGAGACAACCAAACCAACAGGCTCTCTTTTCGTTATTCTTTATTCGTCTTTTTTATACTACCAGGGACCAGCATGTTTAGAAACTAGTTTAGGCTTCCTCATAGGGAAATTTTAATGGGAAAATATGAACTTGAAATTACTTATTAGGATACTGTTTATAAATAACGTAAAAAGTATAAGATGACATACTTCAGACCAAATAAAAAGACCTTGATGATGTTAAGAAGATCCTTTAATCAACGTTATTCAAATGGACTAATTTTCTATCCAAAAAGATGAATCTTCAACAAAAAATTTGAATTTTCAACCAAAAAAGATTTTCATTTTCAATAAAAAAAAAACAGTGGAATTCAAACAAAAAAGACGAATTTTCAAAGAAATTGTTGAATCCTCAACCATAACTACGAAAATACGAATCTTCAACAAAACAGTTGAATTCAACCAAAGAAGCCGAATTTTCAAAAAAATAGTTAAATCTTGTCAAAATCGATGAAGTTTGAACCAAATAGTAGAATTTTCAACCAAAAAGATGAATTTTCAAAAAAATAGTTAAATTTTCAACCAAAGGAGAGATGAATCTTCAACCAAAAAATTAATTTTCAACAAAGCGGTTGCATTTTCAACAAAATTATTAAATTTCAACCAAATGGTAGAATTTGTAACCTGAGATAAACTTTCAATTCAAAAAGACTAACTTTCTATCCAAAAAAGATGAATCTTCAAAAAATAAGTTGAATTTTCAACCAAAAAAAATTCAATTTTCAAAAAAAAAATAGTTGAATTCAACCAAAGGAGCCGAATTGGAAAAAAAGTTGAATCTTGTCAAAATCGATGAAGTTTAAACCAAATAGTTGAATATTCAATCAAAAAGATGAATTTTCAAAAAAATAGTTAATTTTTCAACAAAATAGTTCACTTTTAAACCAAATAGTAGAATTTTCCACCTACACCGGTGAATTTTCATCTAAATGGGTTTAATTATTTTAAAAAATGCGTTAAAACTATAATTTTTTGAAAATACACAATAAACACTATTTTTTAGCTTTGGTTAATAGTACATTTTAAAAAAAAAATGAAAAACTTCAAGCTTCAGATTTATTTACTTAAAAAATTGGTCAAAAACTGAAAATTTTTTTTGGCCTCAATTTGTCTTTCCCAGAGGCAACTTTTCCTTACTACCCCGTTTCTAGTTTCGAAAATTCGGGTCTTTCGGACCATTGAATTCAAATCTGGATCTTGGCTCTGATTTTCAAGTTATCAACTAAGATCAACCCAGTAATTACTAGAGCGGAAAGTCTGAATCTTAAATTAATGAATTAATTATCGACTTTTCATTTATTTTTTATTCCGAAAAATATATTTATAAAATTTGCATAATTTTTCAAATAAATCATTAATTATGAATGAAAAATGAAATGAAATTTGGGTACGAGTCCGGATAGGAAGAATCTTTTTTTTTTTTGTTATCTACTCTGACCGCAGTCGGATCGATAAGGATTTCGATAATTTGAGAAAATGATCTGTTTTCTTTTCAATCTCGTTTGTCGAGGGATTCAAATACGTTGTTCGCGCTACTTCCTCCAAAGCTAGATAAGTAGTTTGAATGGAATCCAGCCAGTCAGAGTTGGACGATTGCCAAGAGAGACCCTCTGATAAAATCAGCAGGAATTTCAACCATTTCGTCACGTCGTTTAATCATTCGTTACGGAACATCGACAACAAAATGAGATTTTCGGGGAGGTTTTTAAAGTAGGGAGTTTTTCAAAAATGTGAAAATCTATTGTGCCAATTACAGCCTTCGGACTCTTTTTCACATTTTTACAGTTTTTTTGACACATTTTCACTATTTTTCACACATTTTCACATTTATTCACACTTTGTCTGCTTCACACTTTTGTTTTTCACACTTTTTCACACTTTTTTTAATGATACAACACACCTTTTCTTTTTCACACTTCTTTACACTTTTTCACTCTTTTTATTTTTCACACTTTTCTACACTTTTTCTCTTTCACGCTTTTTCTGTTTCACACTTTTCTTTTTCACACATTTTTCAACGATGGAACACTTTTTTCTTTTTCAAACTTTCTTTTTCACATTTCTTTACACTTTTTCACACTTTTTCTGTTTCACACATTTCTTTTTCACACATTTTTCAACGATGGAACACACTTTTTCTTTTTCAAACTTTCTTTTTCACACTTCTTTACACTTTTTCACACTTTTTTCAATGATGCAACACACTTTTTCTTTTTCACACTTTTTCCAAAGATGCAACACACTTTTTCACAATTTTTCCAAAGATGCAACACACTTTTCCTTTTTCACACTTTTTCCAAAGATGCAAAACACTTTTTCTTTTTCACACTTCTTCACACTTTTTCACACTTTTTCTTTTTCAAGCTTTTTCACACTTTTTTCAATGATGCCACATACTTCTTCTTTTTCACTTTTTCACACTTTTTTCAACGATGCAACACAATTTTTCTTTTTCGGACTTTTTCACACTTTTTCTTTCTCACGCTTTTTCACACTTTTTTCGACGATACAACTCCACTTTTTTCACAATTTTTCTGTTCCATACTTTTTCTTTTTCACACTCTTTCAAACTTTTTTCAACAATGCAAAACACTTTTTCTATTTCGCACTTTTCCTTTTCACACTTTTGACACATTTTTCAATGATGCAACACACTTTTTCTTTTTCACACATTCTTTTCCACTTTTTCTTTTTCATACTTTTTCTTTTTCATACTTTTTCTCTTTCGCACTTTTTCACACTTTCTGTTTTACGCTTTTCAAAATTTTTTTTAAACCATGCAATACAATTTCTCTTTCTCACACTTTTTTCATACTTTTTATTTTTCACACTCTTTCACACTTTTTTACACTTTTTCACACTTTTTCTTTTTTACGCTTTTTCACAATTTTTTTATCGATGCAACAATATTGTTCTTTTTCGCACTTTTCCTTCTCACACTTTTTCACACATTTTTCAATGATGCAACACACTTTTTCTTTTTCACATTTTTTCAATGATGCAACACACTTTTTCCTTTTCACACATTGTTTTTAACTTTTTCTTTTTCATACTTTTTCTTTATCAGACTTTTTCTATTTCACACTTTTCAAAACTTTTTTTCAGCGATGCAACACACTTTCGCTTTTTCATACATTGTTTTTCACACTTTTACTTTGTCATACTTTTTCGTTTTCACACTTTTTCACACTTTTTTACACTTTTTCTTTTTCACGCTTTTCCACGCTTTTTCAACAATTCAACACACTTTTTCTTTTTCGCACTTTTCCTTTTCACACTTTTTCACACATTTTTCAATGATGCAACACACTTTTTCTTTTTCACATTTTTGTTCAATGATGTAACACACTTTTTCTTTTTCGCACATTCTTTTTCACTTTTTCTTTTTCATCCTTTTTCTTTTTCACACTTTTTCATTTTCACGCTTTTTTACACTTTTTTTCAACGATTCAACACACTTTTCTTTTTCGCACTTTTCCTTTTTACACTTCTTCACACATTTTTCAATGATGCAACACACTTTTTCTTATTCACGCTTTTCCATAATTTTTTTCAACGATGTATCACACTTTCTCTTTCCCACAATTTTTTCATACTTTTCCTTCTTCATACTTTTTCTTTTTCACACTATTTCACACTTTTTTACACTTTTCCACACTTTTTCTTTTCTACGCTTTTTCACACTTTTTTCATCGATGCAACACACTTTTTCTTTTTCACACTGTTCCTTTTTCATACTTTTACTTCTTCACACTTTTTCGCATTTTATTTTTCACACTTTTTTCACACTTTTTCGCTCTCTTTCTTTTTCACGCTTTTTTATACTTTTTTCAACGATGCGACACACTTTTTCTTTTTCACACTTCACACTTTTTCACACTTCTTCTTTTTCGCGCTCTTTCAAACTTTTTTCAACGATGCAACACGCTTTTTCACACTTTCTTTTCTAGATTTTTTCACACTTTTTCTTTTTCACGCTCTTTCAAACTTTTTTCATCGATGCAACACACGTTTTCTTTTTCACACTGTTCCTTTTTCATACTTTTACTTTTTCACACTTTATCTTTTTCACATTTTATTTTCAGACTTTTTCGCAAGTTTTCTTCCTCACGCTTTTTCACACAGTTCTCAACGATGTAACACACTTTTTCTTTTTCACACTTATCTTTTTCACGCTTTTTCACACGTTTTTCAACTATGCGACATAATTTTTCTTTTTTACACTTATTCACACTTTTTTCAGCGATACAACACAATTTTTCTTTTTCACAGTTTCTTTTTTGGACTTTTTCACATTTTTTCTTTTTCTCCCTTTTTCTTTTCCATGCTTTTTCTGTTTCACACTTTTCCTTTTCACACTTTTTTCAACGATGAAACACATTTTTTCTTTTTCAAACTTTCTTTTTCACGCTCTTTCAAACTTTTTTCAATGATGGAACACACTTGTTCTTTTTCACACTTCTTTACACTTTTTCACATTTTCTTTTTCACACTTTCTTTTTCAGACTTTTTCACATTTTTTCATTTTCACACTTTTTTAGACTTTTTCCTTTTCACGCTTTTTTTCAACGATACGACATACTTGTTCTTTTTTACACTTTTTCAACGATGCAACATAATTTTTCTTCTTCACACTTTCTTCTTCACACTTTTTCACATTTTTCCTTTTTAACACTTTTTTAAACTTTTTCTTTTTCACGTTTTTTCAGACTTCTTCAGCGACGGAACACACTTTCATTTTCAAACTTTCTTTTTCACAGTTTGTCACACTGTTTTCGACGATGCAACACACTTTTTCTTTTTTGCACTTTTCCTTTTTCACACATTTTCACACATTTTTAAATAATACAACACAATTTTTTCACACTTCTTTATACTTATTCACACTTTTTCTTCTTCAAGCTCTTTCAAAATTTTTTTGACGATGCAACACACTCTTTCTTTTTCACACTTTTCCTTTTTCACACTTTTTCTCTTTCATACTTTCTTTTTCAGACTTATTTAGACTTTCTCTATTTCACACTTTTTCTTTTTTACGCATTTTGACACTTTTTCAATGATGCTACACACTTTTTCTTTTTCACATCTTCTTTTTTAAACTTTTTCACACTTTTTTCAACGATGCACCACACTTTCTTTCTCTCACACTTCCTTTTTCATACTTTTCCTTCTTCATACATTTTCTTTCTCACACTCTTTCACACTTTTTTACACTATTTCACACTTTTTGTTTTTTTAAGTTTTTTCACACTTTTTCAATTATGCAACACACTCTTTCTTTTTCACACTTTTTCACACTTTTTCTCTTTCACGCTTTTTCTGTTTCACACTTTTCTTTTTCACACATTTTAAAACGATGTAACGCACTTTTTCTATTTTACATTTTTCCAATTATGCAACACACTTTTTCTTTTTCACACATTCTTTTTCACTTTTTCTTCTTCATACTTTTCTTTTTCACACTTTTTCACTCTTTTTCTTTTTCACGCTTTTCAAATTTTTTTTTCAACGATGCAAAATGCTTTCTCTTTCTCACACTTTCTTGTTCACACTTTTCCTTCTTCATACATTTTCTTTCTCATACTCTTTCACATTTTTGGAAACTTTGTCTTTTTTACGCTTTTTGACACTTTTTTCATCTATGCTAAACACATTTTCTTTTTCACATTTTTCCTTTTTCATACTTTCACTTTTTCACACTTTTTCTTTTCATCATTTTCTTTTTCACACTTTCTCTTTTCCACGCTTTTTCACACTTTCTCCCATGACGCAGCATACTTTCTCTTTTTAACACATTGTTTTTCACACTTTTCCTTTGTCATACTTTTTCGTTTTCACACTTTTTCTTTTTCACGCTTTTCCACACTTTTTTTCAATGACGCAACACACTTTCTCTTCCTCACACTTTCTTTTTCACACTTTTCCTTCTTCATACTTTTTCTTTCTCACACTCTTTCACACTTTTTTACACTTTTTCACACTTTTCTTATTCACGCTTTTTCACACTTTTTTCATAGACGTTACACACTTTTTTTTTCACGTTTATTCACACTTTTTCCAACGATGCAACACACTTGTTCTTTTTCACATTTTTTTCAATGATGCAACACACTTTTTCTTTTTCATACTTTTCTTTTTCACACTTTTTCTTTTTCACGCTTTTCAAATTTTGTTTTCAACGATGCAACATACTTTCTCTTTCTCACACTTTCTTTTTCACACTTCTCCTTCTTCATACTTTTTCTTTCACACTCTTTAACAATTTTTTACACTTTTTCTTTTTTACGCTTTTTCACACTTTTTTCAACGATGTAACACGCATTTTTTTCATACTTTTCCTTTTTCATACTTTTACTTTTTCACACTTTTTCTTTTTGAAATTTTCTTTTTCACACTTTGTCTTTTTAACACATTGTTTTTCAAACTTTTCCTTTGTCATACTTTTTCTTTTTCACGCTTTTCCACACTTCTTTTCAAGGATGCAACACACTTTCTCTTCCTCACACTTTCTTTTTCACACTTTTCCTTCTTCATACTTTTTCTTTCTTACACTCTTTCACACTTTTTAAAACTTTTTCACCCTTTTTTCACGCTTTTTCACACTTTCTTCACAGACGTTTTACACTTTTTCTTTTTCACGCTTCTGCACACTTTTTTCAACGATGCGACACACTTTCTCTTTTTCACACATTATTTTTCGCACTTTTCCTTTGTCATGTTTTTTATTTTTCACAATTTTTCACACTATTTTACACTTTTTCCTTTTCACGCTTTTTCATACTGTTTTCAACGATGCAACACACTTTTTCTTTTTCACGCTTCTGCACACTTTTTCCAACGATGCAACACACTCTCTTTTTCACACATTGTTTTTCACACTTTTTCTTTTTCACAATTTTTCAAACTTTTCTACACTTTTTCTTATTTACGCTTTTTCATACTTTTTTCAACGAGGCCACATACTTTTTGTTTTTCGCACTTTTCCTTTTCACACAGTTTTCAATGATGCAACACACTTTTTCTTTTTTACATTTTTTTCAATGATGCAACACACTTTCTCTTTCTCACACTTTCTTTTTCACACTTTTCCATCTTCATAAATTTCCTTTCTCAGACTCTTTTACAATTTTTTACACTCTTTATTTTTCACGCTTTTTCACACTTTTTTCAACGATGTAATACGCATTTTCTTTTTCATACTTTTCCTTTTTCATACTTTTACTTTTTCACATTTTCTTTTTCGGACTTTTTCACACTTCTTCTTCACGCTTTTTCGCGCTTTTTTCAACGATGCAATACATTTTTTCTTTTTTACACTTCTTCTTTTTCATGCTTTTCCACACTTTTTTCAACGATGCGACACGCTTTCTCTTCCTCACACTTTTTTCATGCTTTACCTTCTTCATACTTTTTTTTTGTCACACTTTTTCACACTTTTTCATGCTTTTTCTTTTCACGATTTTCACACTTATTTTCGTCGATGCAACAAACTTTTTCACACTTTTCTTTTTTCATACTTTTACTTTTTCACACTTTTTCGCATTTTTCAGACTTTTCAACACTTTTTTCACACTTTATCACACGTTTTCTTTTTCACGCTTTTTTACACTTTTTTCAACGATGCAACGCACTTTTTCTTTTTCAAACTTTTTTACGCTTTTTCAGACTTTTTTCAACGATGCGACATACTTTCTTTCACACTTTTTCACACTTTTTTCAACGATACAACACAATTTTTCATTTTCACAATTTCTTTTTCGGACTTTTTCACATTTTTTCTTTTTCACACTTTTTTGTTTCACACTTTTCTTTTTCACACTTTTTTTAACGATGAAACACACCTTTTATTTTTCACACTTTTTCACTTATGCAACACACTTTTTCATACATTTTCACACGTTTTCGCACTTTTTTACACTTTTTCACACTTTCTGTTTTTCACGTTTTCTTTTTCACACTTCTTCACACTTTTTCTTTTTCACGCTCTTTCAGACATTCTTCAACGATGCAACACACTTTTTGACAATTTACACTTTTTCACACTTTTTCCTTTTTAGACTTTTTCACACTTTTTTACAATTTTTAGTACTTTTACTTTTTCACACTCCTTCACACTTTTTTACACTATTTCGCACTTTTTTTACGTTTTTTCACACTTTTCATCGATGCAACACTTTTTCTTTTTTACACTTTCCCTTTTTCATACATTTCCTTTTCACACTTTTCTTTTTCCATGCTGTTTCAAACTTTTTTCAACGATACAAGACAATTTTTCTTTATCAAACTTTCTTTTTCGGACTTTTTCCCATTTTTTCTTTTTCACACTTTTCCTTTTTCACGTTTTCTTTTTCACACTTTTCCTTTTTCATAATTTTTCTTTTTTACACTCTTTCACACTTTTTTACACTTTTTCTTTTTCACGCTCTATCAAACATTTTTCAACGATGGAACACACTTTTTCACAATTTATACTTTTTCACACTTTTTCTTTCTCACATTTTCTTTTTCAGACTTTTTCACACTTTTTTAGACTTTTTCGCACTTCTTCTTTTTCACACTTTTTTCAACGATGCAACACACTTTCTTTCTCTCACACTTTCCTTTTCATACTTTTTCTTTTTCACACTCTTTCACACTTTGTTACACTATTTCACACTTTTTCTTTTTTACGTTTTTTCACACTTTTTGCAACGATGCAACACACTTTTTCTTTTTCACATTTTTCCTTTTTCACATTTTGTCACACTCTTTTTATCGATGCGATTATTTTGCTGCTATTTCCAAAAAAAATAACACTGATCCTACTATTTTCGAAAAAATTAACACTGATCCTACTATTTTCTACGATTTCTCGCTAATCAGACAATTAAAACTATTTGATATTAGTATGGAAGCACTTTTAATTACATTCTTTGTTCATTTTTTCGTCTGCGAACATTGATATAATTTAAAGATTAACCCAATAAAAAACTGACGACAGTAGCACGAGTGGGCAGGTTAGCGTTCGGATGGGTGACCATTCGTCATTCTCTACATACACGAAAATATCGGAACTACGTAAATAAGAATTAAAAAAAAACACACACATTTTGCTAACGTGCAAATTGAAGACATTCATCAATCCATAACAAATTGTAATTTTTCAGGGTCAAATTTCAAGTCCAATTAGTTCCATTTTCAATTTTTATAATTTTTTTCCTACTCTATTGTCAGTTCTAACTACAATTCACAAAAATAATACCCCTTTTTCAGTATTCTTTCTCCAGGGGTATACATTGCACAAAAATGGGGTTTTTAAAGAAAAAACAGAAAGTAAAATTTTCTTCTAAATTAAAAAGTTTCTAAAGACTCAAACAAATTTTCATTTCGCAGACTTAAAGATGACAATTAAAACTTAAAATCCGTAAGGCTAGAGAAAAAGTCAAGAAAAGCTGACCTTATTTTGGTTTGGATTTTTGCCTCGCTTCCTTCTCTTTTCTAAAAAAGAATCCTTCATCAGAAAAAGAGGTTTGAGAACTCGAAATATGCATAATTATATAACACAATGAACTCTCGCCTATTTCAGGGGCCGCGAAACGTAAATATTTGTGTATTTCAAGGCTGGAGGGGCCCCCACCTCTAACGCGAGTTGTGGGGTGATTTTTGTTAAGCGACGTTCATTGGCTGCCGCGGCTTTGTATCGATGCGCGCTCCGCAAACATGTGTATGCATTTGCGCATCATGCATGTCAGTGTTTTCAAGCATTTTTCAAGTGTTTTTGTTGACGTACGCCGTGACAAATATAACATTTCCTTCAAATAGTACAATTGTCCAACTAAAAATCAATATAATAGAATCAAAAAAATGACTCAAATATTTCGCGGAATATTGTGTTTTGTAGCATGACGTCATGGTCATGCTAGGATAGGTGGAAATGTCATAAAGCTTAGTATAGTTGGTGCATCTTAACATAGGACTGCATACGCCTTTTTGGAGAAAATATTCTAAGCGTAAAAGTAAGTTATTATGGTCTGACTAGTTTCATCCTTTTATCGGTTGAAGACCTTTCAGTCAATCGACAAAAGAATGTAATATGACTGGGGAAATACATTCTGCACTTGACAAATATTACTATTCGTACATTTATGACTTACTTTTACGTTTAGAATATTTTCTCCGAAATCTCGTATGGATTCCCATGACGTCATGCTAAAAAATACTCAATTCAGATCAGCGAGGGCTTCCCGCTCTTCGTACATCTTTTTAATTGATTAGCTACTGATGCGGGCGCGACCGTACAGGGACCCAGCATGGGGGACTTGAAATAGGTAAGCCTTGAAATAAGTGCGTCTTGAAATAAGCAAGAGTTCACTGTAATTAGTTTCCAGAATAAACTTTGCATATATAAAAACACAGTTTTGTTGTTATTTCTACTACGTTATAAATATCATGATTTTGATTTGGTTTCAGGTGGCGGAAAAACGAGTGTCATGGAAAGGGTGACAAATGTATTTTGCGGAGGAGGGGCAGTGGCTTACACAAATCTGCAAAGTGCAAATAATGCAAACACGGCGCCAGAAAAGCCGAGTAGAAGTGTTCCAGTGCCCGTGAACAGTACAAGCAATATGGGAAATAATAAAGCTTTAAGTAACAATCGAATTGAGTCAGCTTCCAATCGAACGAGAGTTTCGAGAAATCGGGCCAAAAATGTTACACTAGCGAGTGGTGGTACAGGTGGATACATGCCACCTTGTACTTGGGAACAACTTATGCAAGACGACCATTTTTTGAGTCGATTTTTCCTCTACTTTAATGCCTCTGAAAGAAAAGTTTTAGCTCAGGTAAATTTTTACTCAAATAGTATTTAAAAATTAGCCTATTAAGTCTTTAATTAAGTTTTTCTAACCTCTCCCTCTCATTCTTTCCCTCCCCTACTCCCAATGTATCCCCTCCCCTCACTTTACCCTTCGCCCCTTCCCCAACTTCTTCCTAACATACTTCCCCCTCTTCTCTCTTCCCCAGCTAACACTCTTCTTCCCCTACATCCCTTCCCCAGCCATCACTTACCCTTCCGTACTCATCCCTATTTCTAATCATTACCGTACTTCCACTCTTTTACACTCACTTCTCCTACTTCACCTCCTCCCCTCCTCTTATATCGCTTACTTCCTCTCCTCCAATTTTCCCTTCTTTCACTCACCTTACCTACTTCCCCTCCCTTAATTTCCTTTTCTTTCCCTCAATTCGGCGCTACCCTAGTCATCCACATTTCTAATAATTTCCACTACATCCCTTCACTTACACTCACTTCGCCTATTTTCCTTCCCTTCATTTCCCCTCATTTCACATCCCTTTATTTTCCCTCACTTCCAATACTTCCTCTCCTGTCATCCCTCTCACTTGCCCTTCAATCCTTTCCCATACTTTCCGTACTTCCACTCTCTTACAATCACTTTTCCGACTTAACCTCCCTAACTTCCTCTACACCTTCTCCACTTCTCTTATATCCCTTACTTTCCCTCACCCAATTTTCCCTTCTTTCAGTCGCTTTACCTACTTCCCCTCCCCTAATTTTCTTTACTTTCCCTCAATTCAACCCTACCCTAGTCATCCACATTTCTAATAATTTTGACTACATCCTTTCACTTACACTCACTTCCCTTCCCCAGCCCTCACCCCCTACTCACCCTCATTTCTAATAATTTCCTCTACTTCGCTTCACTTATACCCTGGTCCCACCTCATATCCCTTACTTCTCCTTCTTTCATTCACTTCGTGTGCCTCCCCGCCCCTCATTTCCCTACTTCCCTCCATTCAATATGCACACTACCCCTCTGTAAGCTTCAGCAGGAAACAGACCTCTTTCCCAGCCCTTACTTCCCCTCCTCTACTCACTCTCATTTCTAATAATTTCCCTACATTTCCTCACTTACGCTCACGTCTCTTACTTCACTTTCCTAATGTTCCATACTTCCCCTTCTTCAATTTCCTCTCTTCTTATTCACTGTATCTACTGCCCATCCCCTCACTTCCCTATTTCCTCTCACTTCACCCCCTTCCCCAACTTCGTCCTTCTGTAATTCTGCCTCTCCTCACTTCCCCAGCTATCACTCCCCTTCCTCGGCCCTTACTTCCTCAGCTCTTACTTCCCCTCCCCTACTCACCCTCATTGCTTATCATTTCCCCTATCTTCCCGCACTTACGCTCACTTCTCTTACTTCACCTCACTAATTTTCCTTACATCCCCTCCCCTAACGTTACCTCACTCCTCATACTCCCTCTCATTTCCCCTCACTTCCTCTACTTCCCCTCCCCTCATTTCCCCGCACTTACCGTACTTCCTTTCTCATAATTTCCCACACTTTCCCTCCAATAATTTCTTCTCTCTTCCCCTACCTTCTATCCCTTCATTTCCCCTGTTAACCCCCCCCCCCTCAACTGGCAGTTTAACATATATTTTTAGAGTCTTCCAAGTCCTGGTTAGATCAGGCGCTAGCGCTTCGAGCTTTTAGTCGGAAAGTCCGGGCTCGATTCCTGCTCCCGGCAACTTTTTCCAATTTCTTTTTCCATTCAAAATTTTTGTTTGCAATTGACTACTGAATTTATATAAAAGGAGCTAGAATATTCATTTTGAAACATTTTTTTCATATGGAAATTTTTTTCAACCTTTACCACTTTTACTTCAACAAAATTTTCTTGTCATAGAAAATTCTAATTTTTTTCATTCATTTGAATATTTATATTTTGATTTCAATTATTACCGTATGAAATAAAAATAAAAATAGTATAATAACAATAAAATAAATATTAAAAATTAAATAAATAGTAAAATAAAAGTATATAAATATAGAATATAAATGAAAGACATTTTATATTATTATTATAATATTCATATTTTGAAATTAGAGTGATGAGTGATGGTTTTTGATCAAAAATTGTACAAGGATTCAAATAAATTTAATAGTTAATTATAAAACAATTTTAACTAGAAAACAATTTTCTTAATAGGTCATCGAATGAATTTTGTTAAAAAGTCACTGTTTTGATGAAAATTCCTCTTCTCTGGTTAAATTTAACTGTTTTTAACTTAAAGTTGAATTTTTTTTTGAAAATTCAACAATTTTTTTGAAAATTTGTCTTTTTGGTTTAAAAATTCATCTGTTTTAGTAGAAATTTTATCTTTTCAGATAAATACAACTGTTTAGTTGAATATTAATCTTCTTTGGTTAAAAATTCAACTATTTTGTTGAAAATTACTTATTTAAAATTAATTTTTATTGTGGAATTATTTTCTTGTTGAAGATTCTCTATTTTAGTTCAAAATTCATCTCTGGTTAAAAATTAATTTTTTTGTTGTTAAAAATTTTTTTCTTTTATTACTCAAAAGTTAACTATTCCACTTGAAGATTCATCATCTTAGTTGAAAATTCATCTCTTTGGTCAAACGTTTGACTATTTTTTTTAATTGATCTTTTTTGATTAACATTTCCACTGCTTGGTTAAAATTTGAACTACTTTGTTAACAATTTTTTTTATTGGTTGAAGGTTCATCTCTTTGGTTGGAAATTGAACTATTTTGTTGAAAATACTTATTTTTTATTTTGAAATTAAATTTTTCAACTGAAAATGTAATTTTTCCATTTTTGGTTGAAAATTGATCTTTTTTAGTTGAAAATTCGTAATTTTTGTAGAAAATTAATCTTCTTGATTTGAAATTTCCTCTTTTTTCGTTAAAATTGCAACTATTTGGTTGAAAATTCATATTTTCGGATTAAAAATCCAAATCTTTTACAAAAGATTAATTTTTTGGCTTGAAAGTTTAACAATTTGGATGACATTTTTTTTCTTTTATGACTGAATGATTTTTATTGTTTCAAAATTCATCTCTTTGGTTTAAAATTTGACTATTTTTTCGAAAATTCCGTCTTTTTTGTTGAAAATTATATTTTTTTGACTGAAAATTTAACTTGACCATTATTAGTTGAAAATTGATCTTTTTGAGTTGAAAATTCTACTATTTCTTTGAAAATTCATCATTTTAGTGGAAAACTTCACTATTTTGTTGAAAATTCGTTTTCTTTTAAATAAAATGTTACAATTTTCGTTAAAAATGCATTAGTTTTGGTTTAAAATTCGACTATTTGTTTAAAATTTCATGTATTTTGTTGAAAATTCCTCTGTTTTGGTAAAAAATTCGTCCTTTTGGTTTTAAAATTTTCATGTTGAAAATCCAACCTTTCTTGGTTCAAATTCAACTAGTTTGTTGAAAATTTAATTATTTCGTTAATAATATAACTATTTTGTTAAGAACACATCTCTGATGATTGTGGCGATTCAGCAGTTTTAGAG
>JAABKJ010007545.1:121358103-121428412 GCA_011634705.1 Andricus grossulariae
TTGTTTAAAGTTTCATGTATTTTGTTGAAAATTCCTCTTTTTTGGTAAAAAATTCGTCTTTTTGGTTTTAAAATTCAATTCTCGTGGTAGAAATTTTATCTTTTTTGGTTAAAATATATCAGAATTAAATTTTGTTGAGAATCTTTATAGGTTGAAAGTTCAACTATTTGGTTGGAAATTCGACTATTTTGTTAAAAATTTATCTTTATTGATAGAAAATTCAAGTATTTGGATAAAAATTATACTATTTTGTTGAAAATGTAATGAACGGTTAAAAATTCAAGTATTTTCTCAAAAAGTAGTCTTTTTTTATCGAAAGTTCAACTATTTTGTTGAACATTAGTCTATTTGGACTGAAAATTTGTCTGTTTGAATTGAAAATTCATCTTTTCATGTTGAAAATCGAACCTTTCTTGGTTCAAATTCAACTAGTTTGTTGAAAATTTAATTATTTTGTTAATAATATAACTATTTTGTTAAGAAGTCATCTCTGATGATTGTGGCGATTCAGCAGTTTTAGAGGGTTCGAATCCTCGGACTTGCGAATTTATAAATTATACAAATTAAATCGCACAAATAAAATTTTTCTTCTTATACTCAAGTCTTAATTTTTCAGGAACTTTTCGAAGAAAATTTATAACAATGAATTTTAAATTAGAAGGGATCTGTATTATCATCCGAGTTGGTAACGATCGATCATATGTAGATAACTGTCACGATCTGTGAAAGTGGTAATCATTAATATCGGTCTGAGGTAACTCCTTAAATAACATAAATAATCTTTTTTCAGAAAATAAAAATGTTTGATTTATAAATTTTCAAACTCCATCTAGTCTTAAATGATGTTAAGAATTTGATTTTCAGTTTCACAGTTCGTGAAAGTTATCTACATATGATCGATCTTTACCAACTCCGATGATAATACAGATTCCTTCTAATGTAACTTGTATTCAAAACACAACTCCTTGCTATGAAAATCGTATATCTAAAAAAAGTATCTGCCGCCGATCTCTCTAGTAGCTTAGTGCTTAAAGCACCCGACCGGCAACAGGAAGACGTAAGGTTCGATTTCGATCGGAGCGAAGCAGAAAGATCTTTTTTCAGAAATTAAAAATTTTTGATTCATAAATTTTCAACCTCAATCTACTCTGAAATTACGTCAAGAATTTCTGTTATTTAAGAAGTTACCTTAGATCGATATTGTTTATTTCCAGTTTCACAGTTCGTGAAAGATCGATCGTTACCAACTCTGATGGAAATACAGATTCCTTCTTATTCGCTATAATGCATCATTAAAAGCGGAAACTTTTAGTGGCCCTCCAACTATTTTTATTTGACAAGAATATCCCCGAGCTCTCTAGAATGGGAAATTAATCGCTAATTCTTTATTCCGCACAATGAAGCGTCCGGAGACATCTGATGAAATTTTCATTGGCATCGAAATCGATTCGTATCCCGCAAGCAGGATAATATAAAGCGGACAGGTTGCAATTGACATCTATTTGCTTGACATTTGTCTGACGTTTGTGTCTATATTGAGGCTGTAGACCGGATTTGCGGAAGCAGTTCTCGCGACATCCTCGATGGGTGGTCCACTTCCACAGAAGCCATTAGGTGCGGATCTGTGGATTTCTGGATTTTTCAAGAGAAGTCGAGTGCTTGTTAAACTTGAAGGACGTAATCTGACGTGTAATTTACCTCCCGGATAAAAAAAAATTCAACCGTCCGCTAATACCTTGTCCAGAAAAAAAAATGTCTGGGATAGAGGGACGGTTTAAAGTAGTGACGTATTCTGAAGATTTCTGTTCTCATTATTGGACCGTTATTTTAGAAATAAGTGACAGTTTTATTGAAGTGGTCGCATTTTCTTTTTGAAAAAAACTTGAATAAAAAAGAAAAGTTAAACAATAAAATTTAGACAAGACACTCTTAAATGTCTCCATTCAAATTTAAAAAAAAAAGAGGAAAGAAAAAACCCTCTAAATCTTCTTCGTGCTTTTTTTCTCTCGTCTTTTTTTTTTACTTTTCTTTATCACAATGAGACGCTTCAAATTCCTAAGATTTCAAGTCAAAGTATATTACATTTTCAACCAAATATAACCATTTTTAACCAAATAGTTCAATTTTCAACCAATAAGATTCATTAATAGAAATCTGTATTATCATCCGAGAAGTTAACGAATCGAAGAGAGAAATCCACACATAGCATGGAAATCTACAATATCGACCAAAGTTATATTCTCCTATACAGAAAATATTTCAACGTCATTTCAGACAAGATGGAAATTTAACTATCTGGTTGAAAATTGATATTTTTTATTTCAAAATTAAACTATTCGTTTGCAAATGTATGTAATTTGTGGAAAATTCTTCTTTTTTGTAGAAAATTAATCTTTATGCTTGAACATTCATCTTTTTGGTTTAAAATTCAACCATTCCAGTTGAAGATTCACCATTTTTAGTTTTGGTTGAAAATTAATTTCTGCAACTGAAAATTTAACTGTTCCATATTTTCAATTAAACTATTTCGTTGAAAATTCAAGTATTTTATTTAAAAAATCGATTTTATTTTGGTAGAAAATTATCTTTTTCCTTGAAAGTTAATATTCCTGTTTGAAAATTCTTCTTTTCGGTTAAAAATCCAAGTTTCCAGTTCAATGATAATCATTTTAGTTGAAAATTCATCTTTTAGGTTGGAAATAAAATTACTTGGTTGAAAGTTTAACTCTTTTGTTAGAAATTAATTTTTTTGTTGAAGATTCATCATTTTTATTAAAAATTCATTTCTTTGTTTGAAAAATGAGCTTATTTGATTGAAAACCTTTTTTCCCTTTGGATGGAAAGGAATTTTTTTGCCGAAAATTTAACAATTTTGTGGAAAATTTGTGTCTTTTTTGGTTGAATTTTTTTTACTGAAAATGTAACTATTATTCCATAATTCAATTTTTGGTTGAAAAATTATATCTTTTTTAGTTGAAAATTCGTCTTTTTTGGTAGAAATTAATCCTCTTGGTTAAAAATGTATATTTTTGGTTAAAAATTTAACTATTCCAGTCAAAGATTCATAATTTTAGTTGAAAATTCATCTTTCTGGTTTAAAATTAAACTATTCCAGTAAAATATTTACAATTTTAGTGGAAAATTCATCACTTTGAAAATGTAATTTTTTTTTTAAGTTAGTTTTTTTTGTTGAAAGTATTTTTTTTTGTGTTAAATAAATTATTAAATTATTATTCCATAGTTTTAGTTCAGTTCAATTATTTCAGTTGAAGATTCACTGTTTTAGTTGAAAACTCATCAGTTAGGTTGAGAATTAAACTATTTTGTTGAAAATCCGTTTTTTTTTGGCTTTTGAAAATTCATTTTTTCAACTGAAAGTTTAACTATTCCATTTTTTGTTAAAAATGGATATTTTTTAGTGGAAAATCTAAGTATTTGTTTCAAAATTAATTTATTTTGCAATTTGTTGTTATATTGTCTCAAAGGATGTTTCGAATGAACGTCATGAATTAAAATAAATGTTTGCGTTTTGTGGCAGATATTAATATGTTTCTTTCAGTTGACCGGGAAAATGGAAAAACCTTGACCGGGAAAACCCGGGAAATGATTGAAAAGTTGAAATCGTCCGCCGAATCGTCACCCTCTTTAGGCTCATTGTAAAACCTCTAAATAATGTAAATTTATTTTCCAGGTTGCCTGGGAAGTTCTGGAATTGGCAAAGCTCGTGCTGTTGAAGCGAGGACCACCCGGATGGCATTTGTTGTCCGAGGCTCACAAACTCTTGGGCGAAGTGGCGATGGAAGGTGGCAATGCGAGTGGCGCCGTAACCGACTTCCACGCCTGTTTGGACCTTTTGCAAAAAATCGAGCCCTGCAATCCACGTGCAATCGCCGAAATCTACTACCAGCTTGGTCTCGCCTACTCATTCGCCAACGACTTTGACTCCAGCATCGAGCAATTCAAGGAAGCCGGCGCTCTCCTCGAGGCGAGAATCAAGGAACTCGAGGAAATCTCGGAACCGCCAAAATCCGACGATCCGTTCTACACCGTCGAGGGCGAAATCAAGGAACTGAAGGAGCTGTTGCCGGAGATCGAGGAGAAAATTTCGGACATGAAGGATGCAAAACAGGAAGCTTGCAGGCTCATCATCGAGGGTATCCGGGAAAAGGCGTCTGCTGGCGGATGTTCGAATGGCGCGAGCACTAGTGCAAGTAATGGCCCCTCTTCTTCCGGGGCGACTTCAAATGCTTTCGGAATGTCGTCTTCTTCTTCTTCATCTTCTTTCGGAACTTCTTCCGGATCTTCAACCTCGAAACCTGTTACTGACATTTCCCACCTGATCCGAAAAAAACGCAAGCCTGATGAAAATCAAGCCGATGAGGCTTCTTCGCCTTGTAAGAAAATGTCGCCCCAGTAGAGAAATTATTAATTTTTTCTTCTTCTTCTTCTTCTTCGTAAGTGTTTGTGTATAAAATTGAAAAAATCGTCGTGTAGGTTTCGCAAAGCGTTCTGAAGCATATGATTTGATATCTTTTCGTCCACAGAGTAGTGTATGGACTTGGCAGTAACACAATTTTGAGGATTTATCTTAATTCAATTAGACATCCGCACTTTTTAGGTGTAAAGCTATTTTTTTTATATCCAGTGTTGAAATTAACTTAGTTTTAATTTAATTTAATTTTAGCTCGATGTCGATAGATGCGTTTTTGCTGCTCTGTGGATTTTGTCATTGAGTTCTGCATCAAGTTTTTCTTTAAAAGAAATCAAGTGAGACACGAATTGGCCAATATTTTCGTTCTCATCGAATTTTAAGTAATTTACGTACATTAACAATATTTTAAGATACTCGCTGATTACTTTGATAGTTATTTGTAAGCTCTAGCCTTAGTTCTTTTTTTATGTTAAAGTATTTCTATTTTATTTATTGAACGACAAAACTACTTCCAATTGTTTTTAAAACTTGTGAGCACTGTATTATATCCGAAAAATGTAGAAGGTTGTAGTAACTTCTAAGGCTGAATAATAAAACTACAATAAATCGTTCTTTTTCTAAACTCGTTTTTAATTTATTCTTACCTCTTCAACAAATAGAAAATTAACAAAATGTGTTTTATCAAGGAGATGATCAGAGTTGGCATTTTTTTTTTGATCTGATTATTCCCTTTTCTTGTATTTTTTCTGTTGATAATAGAAGAGAATTGAAAATTGAATTTTCAACACTTGCAAATTTTCTTCAATTTTCAAGATTCGAATTTTCCAATTTGGAAATTCCATTTTCAGCGGTTGCATTTTTTCAGTTTTCTTGAATTTTCAACATTTGAAAGTAGAAGAGATTTAAAAGTTGAATTTTCTTCAATTTTTATGAGTTGGATTTTCAATACTCAGGAGTTACATTTTCTTCAATTATCTTGAATTTTCAATTTTCCGCTTTGAAAATTCAATTTTCTTAAATTTTCAAGTATTGAAAATAGAAAAGAATCAAAATTTAATTTTCAGCAGTTTTATTTTTCTCAATTCTCTTGAATTTTCAATTTTCCGCGTGAAAATTGAATTTTTTTAATTTTTCAACAGTTGGAAATAGAAAATAATGAAAAATGGAATTTTCTTCAATTTTCAAGACTTAAATTTTCAATACTCAGCAGTTAAATTTTCTTCAATTGTCTTAAATTCTCAATTTTCCACTTTGAAAATTCAATGTTCTTGAATTTTCAACAATTTAAAATGGAAGCGAATTGAAAATTGAATTTTCTTCAATTTTCAATACTCAACAGTTACATTTTCTTCAATTCTCTTGAATTTTCCGCCTTGAAAATTCAATTTTCTTAAATTTTCAACAGTTGAAATTAGAAAAGAATGAAAACTTGAATTTTCAGCATTTGCATTTTTTCAATTCTCTTGAATTTTCCAATTGGAAATTCAATTTTCAGAGGTTGCATTTTTTTCAGTTTTCTGTGAATTTTCCACTTTGAAAATTCAATGTTCTTAAATTTTCAGCAGTTGAAAATAGAAAAAAAATGAAAAATTACATTTTTGGAAGTTGCATTTTTTGAATTTTCAATTTTGCACTTTGAAAATTCAATTTTCTTAAATTTTCATCAGTTGAATGTCCTTCAATTTTCAATTCTATTTAATTTTCAAGACTTCAAAATTGAATTGGTAAAAATATAAGAAAACTCAATTTTCTTCCATTTTCAACAATTATAAATTAAATTGTAAAACTTGAAAAATGAATGGTTACAGTTAAATTTTCAAATTTCAGCACCTGAACACTCAATTCTGAACAGTTCAACCTTCAAGAAAAAGGCGAATTGTTTAAGTTTTCAACAGTTGAAAAGTAAAGAAAACCGAATTTTCTGCCATTTTCAACTTTTTTGATTTTGCAATAGTTGAACATTGAAAATTAATTTTCTTTAAATTCTTAACAGTTAAAAATTAAACTGTTTAAATTGGATTTCTAATTTTAGCAATTCAAATTTTTACATTGTTTTCAGTTTCGAAGTTGAAAATTCAATTTTTAATCTTCTTGAATATTCAACTGTTGAAAATAGGAGAAAATTTAACATTGAATTTTCCAACTTCAATATTTAACTTATGAAAATTTAGTTTTAAGCAGTGGAATTTTCTTCATTTTTCAACTGCTGAAAATTCAATTTTAAAAAGTTCAATTTTCTTTAATTTTGAATTGTTGAAAATTTAAGAAAAAATCGAATATTGTACTAGATTGTCAACAGTTAAAAATGAACGAAAATTAAATTTTGAATTTTCAACTGTTCAAAATCTAACTGATGAAAATTCAATGTCCTACCATTTTAAGCAGTTGAATTTTGTTAAATTTTCTTTGTTTTCAACAGTTGAAAATTTAATTTGTAATTTGTTTCGATTTTTAGCTGGTCAATTTTCTTTAATTTTCAACTATTAAAAATTTAAGAAAAAAGCGAATATTATATTAAATTTTCAAAACTTGAAAACTAAAGAAACTTAAAAGCTAAATTGTCAACAGTTGATTTTTTTGTAATTCAGCACATGAAAACTAAATTCTCAATGGCTTAAAATTGAAGAAAATAAAATGTCCTACAATTTTCAGTAGTTGAATTTTCTTCATTTTTCAACAGTTGAAAATTCAATTTTGAATTTTCTTCAATTTTCAAAAGTTCAAATTTTTTTAATCTTCAACAGTTGAAAATTAAAGAAAATATAATTTCTAACCGTTAAATTTTTTATTTTGTGCAATTTTCTTGCATTTTCAAATGTTGAAAATTAAAGAAATTAAAAATATCCTACGGTTTTCAGTAGTTGAATTTTCTTCATTTTTCAACAGTTGAAAATTCAACGGCTGAAAACTCAATTTTTAATTTTCTTCAATTTTAAAAAGTTCAATTTTCTTTAAATTTCAACTGTTGAAAATCTGATAAAAAAGCGAAAATTGAATTAAATTTTCAACAGTTGAGTTTTCAATTTTCTTGTATTTTTAACACTTGAAAATTGAACTGTTGAAATTAAAAAAAAAATAAAATAAAATTGAATATTCAAGCATTGGAAGTTAAAGAAAATCTTAAACTGTATTTTGAACAGTTGAATTTAATTTTTTTTTTCAAATTTCCGCAGATAAAATTAAATTTTTAATTTTCTCGAACTTTTAACTGTTTAACTAAAGAGAATTAAATTTTGAATTTTAAACTGTTCAGAATTTAATTTATGAGAATTCAATTGAATATTTAATTTTCTTCTTAAAAATTAAACTGTTTAAATTGAATTTCTAATTTTAGCAATTCAAATTTTTTTCATTTTTGAATTTTCATCAGTTGAAAATTCAATTTTTATTCTTCTTGAATATTTAACAGTTGAATTTTCTTCATTTTTCAACTGCTGAAAATTCAATTTTCTTTAATTTTGAATTGTTGAAAATTTAAGAAAAAATCGAATATTGTACTAAATTGTCAACAATTAAAAATGAACGAAAATTAAATGGTCAATTTTCTTGAATTTTTAACTGTTAAAAATATGTAGAAGAAAATTTATATAAAATATAAATTTCTAAATGAAATATATAAATATAATTTTCAACAGATAGAAATTCGAGACAATTCAAAATTTAATTTTGTCAATTCAATTTTCTCTTATTTTCAACTGTTGAAAATGCAAGAAAATTGCAGAAAATGGAAAATTCAACTTTCAACGGTTAAAAACTCAAGAAGAAAGAGAATATTGTATTTACAAAAAGTACTAACAATTTTTAATTAACATAATTTCACATGAGAATTTAATAAAAATTTAAATCCAATAAAAAAAGTAGATTTTTTTCAAAAACAGGTCGCCATTCGCAAATAAGGTTTTAACAAATTAATAGTCATCCAATGAACTCTCAGTAGGGAACTTATAGAATGAAAAAAATCTCAACTCTGATCATCTCCTCTTAAGTTAGGTTCCAAATCATTTACGTGCAACAAGTTTATACTCTTAAAATTGTAGAAATCTAATCTAATTTCGGACGGATTCTTATAACTAGATAATGCAGTAATCACATGTGGACGGATTAAGTTTTGCTCTGAAGCAAACAAAATTAGAGGTAGAGGCACTCGGTGCTGTTAAATACTTCTAAGATAAACATAAGTATTCTAAGACTATTAACAATTAAAATTAGAATCTATGAGATCAAAAAAAAAGAGGAATATTGATATTTCAGGGTGTCTACTGTACAGAAATCCGGGAGTTGTCCCTGATTTTGAAATTTTCGTTGAAATTGCACTTACATTTTTTTGTAATTTATACTTTTTCATAAGAATGTGCTGTTTTCTACTCGTATTATATCAATAAGATTATTATATAAATTCTTTTCGGTACTTATATTAATTTAAATTCTTAATTTCAATAATCTAAATAAATTATTTAAGATGAATATTCTGTTAAGACCGTTTGTCAAAAATAAAAATTTTAATTTTGTTTCAAAAAATTAATTACAAATTATCAAATACCGAAATAAAATAAACAAAAGAATAATATAAGAACACTTATATATTTCTATAGTTGCATTCATTGATATTTTTAAAAATTACATTTGTAAAAAAATTATTTCCACAGTACAGTTTTAAAATAAAAAAAAAATAGAAAACATCATATTCTTGGGGGAAAAAACACTAATAAATAGAGGAGAACTCCCTACATTATATAATCAATCATTAAACTGTTAAAAATAGAGAAAAATTCAATTTTCAACAATTGAATTTGCTGCACTTGACTTTTTTCAATTTTCAAGAGTTAAATTTTCAAGTTTCTTCAATTTCCCACTTTGGAAATTCAATTTTCAGCAGTTGCATTTTATTTTAATCTTCAATTCTCTGAAATTTTCAATTTTTCATTTTGGAAATTCAATTTTCTTAAATTTTCAAAATTTGAACATTAATAAAAATGTAATTTTCTTTAATTTTCAATTTTCTTTAATTTGTAAGACTTGAAAATTCAAATGTTAAAAATTGAAGAAAATTCAAGAAAAAAAACGAATATTTTAATAAATTTTCAACAGTTGAAAATTAAAGAAAATCGAATTGTCAACAGCTGAAAATTAAAGAAAATACAATGTCTTACCATTTTCAATAGTTGAATTTTCTTCATTTTTCAACAGTTCAAAATTCAATTTGTAATTTTGTTTAATTTTCAAATGTTAAAGATTGAAGAAAATTAAATTGTTTATTTTTTGCAATTTGCTTGCATTTTCAACAGTTGAAAATTCAACTACTGAAAATTTTCTAGTTTCTTCAATTTTAAAAAGTTCAATTCTCTCTAATTTTCTACTGTTGGAAAGTTAAGAAAAAAGATAAAATTGTATTAAATTTTCAATAGTTGAATTTTCAATTTTCTTGGATTTTCAACTGTTGAAAATGGAAGAAAATGGAAACTAAATAAAAGTGAAAACTGAATTTTTAACAGTTAAATTTTCTTCAAATTTCAGCAGTTCAATTTTTTTCATTTTCAACTATTGAAAATTCCAAAACCAAGCGAATATTGTACTCAATTTTCAACAGTTGAAAATTGAAGAAAATATAATGTCCTACTATTTTCAGTAGTTTGATTTTCTTCATTTTTCAACAGTTGAAAATTCAACTACTGAAAATTCAAATTTTAATTTTCTTCAATTTTCAAAAGTTCAATTCTCTTTATGAAAATTTCAGAAAAAATGAATATTGTATTCAATTTTCAACACTTTAAAATTAAATAAAATTGAATTGAATTTTCAATTTCTTGTAAATTTTTGATTTTCTTGCACTTTCAAAGATGAAAATAAAATAGAATTGAAGTTTCAAGTGTTGGAAATTAAAGAAAATTCCAAAGTGAATTTTCAAACGTTGAATTAAAAATTTTCTGGAATTTTCAGTTTTCTTGCGTTTTCAAAAGTTAAAAATTGAAGAAAATGGAAAATTAAATTTTCAACCGTTAAAAATTGAAGAGAATGAAAGAAAATTGAATTTTCAACTTTTGGAAACTATAGAAAAATGAAAATTAAATTTTTAGCAGTTAAGTTTTCTTAAAGTTTTCTTTATGAAAATTTAAGAAAAAAACTACCATTGTATTAAATTTTCAATACTTCAAAATTAAATAAAATTGAATTTTCAACAGTCGTATTTTCAGTTTCTTGCAATATTTAATTTTCTTGTATTTTCAACAGACAAAAATGGAAAAAATCGAAAATTAAATTTTCAACAGTTAAAAATTGAACTGTTTTAAATTGAAGAGAATGAAAGAAAATTGAATTTTCAACTGTTGGAAACTAAATAAAAATGAAAACTGAATTTTCAACAGTTAAATTTTCTTCCAATTTCAGCAGTTCAATTTTTTTTTAAATTATTAACCATTGAAAATTAAAAAAACAAGCGAATATTGTACTCAATTTTCAACAGATGAAAATTGAAAAAAATGGAAAATTAAATTTTAAACAGTTAAAAATTGAGCTGTTGAAATTGAAGAGAATGAATGAAAATTGAATTTTCAACTGTTGGAAACTGAAGAAAAATGAAAACTGAATTTTTAACAGTTACATTTTCTTCAAATTTCCTTTATGAAAATTGAAGAAAAAAACGAATATTGTATTAAATTTTCAATACTTCAAAATTAAAGAAAATTTAATTTTTAACAGCAGTTGAATTTTCAATATTATTGCATTTTCAGCCGAAACTTGAAAGTGAAATTTTCTCAAATTTGCAACAGTTAAAAATTTAACTGTTAAAATTGAAGAAAATAAAATAAGATTGAAGTTACAAGACTTGGATATTAAAGCAACTTAAAAATTGAATTTTCAACACTTGAATGAGAAATTTTCTGGAATTTTCAATTTTCTTGCATTTTCAACAGTTGGAAATTGAAGAAAATGGAAAATTAAATTTTCAACCGTTAAAAATTGAATCGCTGGAATTGAACAGAATGAAAGAAAATTGAATTTTCAACTTTTGGAAACTATAGAAAAATTAAAATTGAATTTTTAGCAGTTAAGTTTTCTTAAAGTTTTCTTTATGAAAATTTAAGAAAAAGGCTACCATTTCATTAAATTTTCAATACTTCAAAATTAAAGAAAATTAAATTTTTAACTGTTGGAAACTAAATAAAAATGAAAACTAAATTTTCAACAGTTAAATTTTCTTCAAAAAAATTAAACTGATGAAATTTTGTTCAAATTTCAGCAGTTCAATCTTTTTTTAATTTTCAACTATTAAAAATTCAAAAAGTAAGCGAATATTGTACTCAATTTTCAACAGTTAAAAATAGCCGAAAACTGAAAATTAAATTTTCTCAAATTTTCAACAGTTACAAATTGAACTGTTGAAATTGAAGAAATGAAAATAAAATTGAAGTTTCAAGAATTGGAAATTAAAGAAAATTCAAAACTCACTTTTCAACACTTGAATAAAAAATTTTCTAGAATTTTCAACAGCTGGATTTTCCATTTTCATGCATTTTAAACAGTTGGAAGAAAATGGAAAATTTAATTTTAATTTTTCTTTTGTTTCCAATAGTTGAGAATTCAATTTTCTTCAAATTTCAGCAGTTCAATTATTTTTCAATTCTCAACTATTAAAAATAAAAAAAGCGAATATTGCACTCAATTTTCAACAGTTGAAAATAGGCGAAAACTGAAAATTCAATTTTCTCAAATTTTCAACAGTTTCAAATTGCACTGTTGAAATTGAAGAAAATAAAATTAAATTAAAGTTTCAAGTGTTGGGAATTATAGAAAATTGAAAACCAAATTTTCAACACTTCAATTAATTTTCCTTAAATTTCCGCAGATAAAAATTCAATTTTTAATTTTCTGGAATGTTTAACTGTTAAAAAACGAAGATACTGCTGATCATAAATAAAAATGAATTATTTCAAATATATCTGTGCTTTGAATAAATGATTATTTACTGTGAAATTGAATAAACGGAGAAAATACGGGAACCGTCCCGGAATTTAGTGGTAAAAAATGAGTAGACACCCTGTATTTTATGATGATTATGATTCACCGAGTAATTCCTCGATTCCGTCCTCCTTGTCTGAACTGTCTTCCCGTTCGACGTTGATTTTGTAACCAAGGGCTTCCAGCAGATTCACGTTGTAATAGTAACTTAAATTTATTCCAGGCACGAGACGCTTGAGTTCTTCGACAGTTGCTCTCGCTGTGTCGGTTTTTCCAATATCGGCAAAGTGTTGGGTAATTGTCGCAAACAAATCACCGCGACGAACTGATTGTTCCAAATCAGGTCCTTGAGTATCGAGCAGGTGACGAACTTGATTCATAGCCGCTTCGGTATCGCCTCTATCCAATAATCTGAAAATAGGATTTCATTTTAATTCAAATTCATTCATTCATTTTTAACCAAATAGTTGTATTTTCAAACAAAAATAAGTTAAATTTTCAGTTAAAGAAATAAATTTTCAATAAAAAAACTAATTTTTAACAATATACTTAAATTTTTAACAAGAGAAATGCATTTCAACTGAAATGATAAATCTTTAAATAAAGTAGTTTAATCTTCATTTCAAAAAATTAATTTTCTACCGAATAGTAATTTTTTAAAATAGAATAATAACTCTTCAACCACAAAATAGTTCAATATTCAACTAAAGAAATGACTTTTCAATTAAAATGACAAATCTTCAAAAAAAAAAATAACTCTCAACGTAGAAATGCTTTTCAACTGAAATGATGAATCTTTAACTGAAATAGTTTAATTTTCAGTTAAAATAATTAATTTTCAACCACAAATCAATTATTCTTCAACTAAAAAAATAAAAAAAAATAGTTCAATATTCAACTAAAGAAGTGACTTTTTAATTAAAATGATAAATCTTTAACCAAAAAAAGAAGTCTTAACAAAGAATATTGATTTTTTACAAGTGAAGACGAATTTTGAACAAAATAAATGATTTTTTAACCAAAATGATGAATCTTTATCTAAAATAGTTTAATTTTCAGTTTAAAAAATAAATTTTCAACCAAATAGTGATATTTTTAACTATAAAAATGAATCTCCAACAAAAAAAAAAATGAATTTTCAACAAAATAGTTCAATATTCAACCGAAGAAATCACTTTTCTAATAAAATGACAAATCTTTAACCAAAAAATGAACTATTAACGAAGAAGACTAATTTTCTACAAAAAAAGACGACTTTTGATCAAAATACTAGATTTTTCAACCAAAAAGTTGATTTTTCAGATTAACAAATCAATTTCTACCAAAAACAGAATAAGTAAATTTTCATTTAAAGAAATAAATTTTCAATAAAAAAACGAATTTTCAACAATTTAGTTAAATTTTTGACAAAAGAAATGATTTTCAACTGAAATGATGACTGATTTTTTACAAATAAAGACGACTTTTGAACAAATACATGATTTTTCAACCAAAAAGTTGATTTTTCAACTAAAAGAATAAGTTTCTACCAAAAACAAAATATTAAATTTTCAGCTAAAAGAATAATTTTGAATAAAAATTTTTTTTTTAACCATATAGTTAATTTTTAACAAAATAAATGCATTTCAACTAAAATGATAAATCATCAACCAAAAAATGAAGTCTTAATTGAGAAAATTAATTTTCTACCAATAAAGACGAATTTTAAACAAAATACATGATTTTTCAAGCAGGAAGTTGATTTTCCAACTAAAAAAATCTATTTCTACCAAAAACAAAATAATTCAATTTTCAGTTTAAAAAATAATTTTCAAAAAAAAAAACGAATTTTGAACAATATACTTAAATTTTAAACAAAATAAATGCATTTCAACTGAAATGATAAATCTTTCACTAAAATAGTTTAATTTTCAGTTTAAAAAATTAATTTTCAACCACAAATGAATTAATTTTTAACAAAATAGTTCAATATTCAACTAAAAAAATCACTTTTTAATTAAAATGATAAATCTTCAACCAAAAAAAAAGAAGTCTTAACGAAGAAGATTGATTTTTCACAAAAAAGACGAATTTTGAACAAAATACATGATTTTTCAACTAAAAAAATAATTTTCAGTAAAAAAAAACACGAATTTTGCACAATATAGTAGTTAAATTTTTAACAAAAGAAATTCTTTTCAACTAAAATGATAAATTTTCAACCAAAAAATAAAGTCTTAATGAAGAAGATTAATTTTCTACAAATAAATGCGAATTTTAACAAAATACATGATTTTTCAACACAAAAGCTTATTTTTCCATTTAAAAAATCCGTTTCTACAGAAAACAGAATAATTAAATTTTCAGTTACAAAAATACAATTTCAATAAAAGACGAATTTTCAACAATATAGTTAAATTTTTAACAAAAGAAATGCTTTTTTACTAAAATGATAAATCTTCAACCAAAAAATAAAGACCTAATGAAGAAGATTAATTTTCTACAAATAAATGCGAATTTTTAACAAAATAGATGATTTTTTAACCAAAATGATGAATCTTCATCTGAAATAGTTTAATTTTCAGTTTAAAAAATTAATATTAAAAAAAATAGTGAAATTTTTAACTGGAATGATGAATCTTTAGCTAGAATAGTTAAATTTTCAACCAGACATAAATTTTCAACTATAATAATAAATCTTAAATTAAAAACAATTTATTTTCAACAAAATACTTTAATATTCAACCAAAGAAATGACTTTTTAATTCAATTAATTCAATTCAACGAAGAAAATTAATTTGTACAAAAACTGGAAACTTCAGTTAAGAAATTAATTTTCAATACAAAAATTAATTTCAAACAATATACTTAAATTTTAAACAAAAGAAATGCATTTCAACTGAAATGATAAATCTTCAACTAAAATAATTTAATTTTCAGTTTAAAAAATTAATTTTCAACCACAAATCAATTAATCTTCAACTAAAAAATTAATTTTCAACAAAATAGTTCAATATTCAACTAAAGAAATGACTTTTAATTGAAATGATAAATCTTCAACCAAAAAAAGAAGTTTCAACGAAGAAGATTGATTTTTTACAAACAAGACGAATTTTAAACAAAATGCATGATTTTTCAACTAAAAAAATAATTTCCAATAAAAAAAAAAACGAATTTTGAGCAATATAGTTACATTTTTAATAAAAGAAATGCTTTTCAACTGAAATGATGAATCTTTAACTAAAATAGTTTAATTTTCAGATTAAAAATTAATTTTTAACCAAATAGTGACATTTTTAATTATAATAATGAATCTTCAACAAAAGAAAAAATGAATTTTTAACAGAATAGTTCAATATTCAAACAAAGAAATCACTTTTCTAATAAAATGATAAATCTTCAACCAAAAAATGAACACTTAACCAAGAAGACTAATTTTCTCCAAAAATAGACGACTTTTGATCAAAAAACAAGATTTTTTAACCAAACAGATGATTTTTCAAATAGAACAAAAAATTTTTTTTACCAAAAACAGAATAATTAAACTTTCAGTTAAAAAATTAAATTTCATAAAACACGGATTTTCAACGATGTAGTTGAATTTTTAACAAAAGAAATGCTTTTCAACTGAAATAAATCTTCAACTAAAATTGTTAAATTTGTAACCAGAGATAAATTTACAACTAGAATAATAAATCTTCAACAAGAAAATTAATTTTCAACAAAATAGTTCAATATTCAACCAAATAAGTGACTTTTCAATTCAAATGATAAATATTCAACCAAAAAGTGAACAAATAAGGAAGAAGATTAATTTTCTACAAATAAAGACGAATTTTGTACAAAAAACCTTTTTCAAACAAAAAGTTAATTTTTCAACTAAAAAGATCAATTTCTACCAAAAAAATAATAATTAAATTTTCAGTTAAAATATTAATTTTCAATTTAAAAAAACGAATTTCGAACAATATAGTTAAATTTTTAACAGAAAAAATGCTTTTCAACTGAATGACGAATCTCAAACTAAAATAATTTAATTTTCAGTTACAAAAATTAATTTTCAACCACAGATTAATAATTCTTCAACTAAAAAAATTAATTTTAAACAAAATAGTTCAATATTCAACTAAAGAAATGACTTTTTAATTAAAATGATAAATCTTCAACCAAAAAATGAATTCTCAACGTAGAAATGTTTTTCAACTAAAATGATGAATCTTCAACTAAAATAGTTTAATTTTCAGGTTAAAAGTTGATTTTTCAGATAAAAAAAAAAACAATTTCTTCGAAAAACAGAATAATTAATCAACTAAAATAATTAGATTTTCAACGAGATATAAATTTACAATTAGAATAATCAATCTTCAACAACAACAAAAATGAATCTTTAACAGAACAGTTCAATATTTTCACTAAAGAAATTACTTTTCAATTAAAATCATAAATCTTCAAAAAAAAAAAAAGTCCTAATGAAGGAGATTAATTTTCTAAAAATAAAGATGAATTTTGAACAAAATACATGATTTTTCGACAAAAAAGTTTATTTTCCAATTAAAAAAATCCGTTTGTACCAAAAACAGAATAATTAAATTTTCAGTTAAAGAAATAAGTTTTCATTAAAAAACGAATTTTTAACAACATAGTTAAATTTTTAACAAAAGAAATGCTTTTTAACTAAAATGATGAATTTTTAACTAAAATAGTTTGATTTTCAGATAAAAAAATGAATTTTCAACCAAATAGTGATATTTTAAACTAAAATGATGAATCTTCAACTAAAATAGTTAAATTTTCAATCGGAGATAAATTTTCAACTAGAATAATAAATCTTCAATTAAAAACAATTAATTTTCAACGAAATAGTATAATATTCAATCAAGGAAATGACTATTCAATTAATATTGATAAATCTTCAACAAAAAAATGAACTTTTAACGAAGAAAATTAATTTGTTAAAAAAAAAATACGAATTTTGAAGGAAATACATGATTTCTCAACCAAAAAGTTGATTTTTCAACTAAAAAAATAAATTTCTACCACAAACAGAATAAATGAATTTTCAGTTGAAGAAATAAATTTTCAATAAAAAAACGAATTTTCAACAATATAGTTAAATTTTTAACAACAGAAATGCTTTTCAACTAAAATGATCAATCTTCAACTAAAATAGTTTAATTTTCAGTTTCAAAAATTAATATTAAAAAAATAGTGAAATTTTTAAATGGAATGATGAATCTTTAGCTATAATAGTTACATTTTTAATTTAAAAAAATTAATTTTTACCAAATAGTTGAATTTTAATTCAAAATATGAAGTTTCAACCAAGAAGATTACTACCAAAGGAGACGAATTTTTAACATAATAATTTTCAACTGAATAAGATAAATTTTTAACAACAAATTGAGGTGGCACAAATGGAATAGCTAAATTTTCAGTTATAGAAATAAATTTTCAATAGAAAAACTTATTTTCAACAATATAGTGAAATTTTTAACAAAAGAATTGCTTTTCAAATAAAATCATGACTCTTCAACAAAAATAGTTTAATTTTCAGGTTAAAAGTGGATTTTTCAAGAAAAAAAAAAAACAATTTCTACCAAAAACAAAATAATTAAATTTGTCAAATTTATTGAATTTATTTTCAATAAAGAAACTAGACTGATGAATCTGCAACTAGAATAGTTTAATTTCAGGTTAAAAAATTAATTTTCAACCAAATAGTTATTTTTATTTTTTGTTAACAAAAAAGCTTATTTTTCGATTTAAAAAATCCGTTTCTACCAAAAACAGAATAATTAAATTTTCAGTCAAAGAAATAAATTTTCAATAAAAAACGAATTTTCAACAATATACTTAAATTTTTAACAAAAGAAATGCTTTTCAACTCAAAAGATGAATTTTCAACTAAAATGATAAATATTTCACAAAAAAATGAACTTTTAACGCAGAAAATTAATTTGTACAAAAAAAAGACGAATTTTGACGGAAATACATGATTTTTCATCTAAAAAAATCAATATCTACCAAAAACAGAATAGGTAAACTTTCAGTTAAAGAAATAAAATTGCAATAAAAATTCAACTAAAATTCAAGATAATTCGCCTTTTTGTCTTAAAAATTCAACAGTTTGATAAAAAATTCTTCTACTTTGTAGAACATTTTTTTTTTTATAAAACTTAATTTTTTAAATGAAAATTTAACTATCATCTTCTAGGGTGAAAAATTAACTATCTGCTTTGAAATTTATGTATTTTCTTAAAAATTAGTCTTTTTTTATAAAAAAAAAGTAATCTTCTTGGTTGAAAATTCAACTACTTGGTTAAAAATGTATGAAATGTAGAAAAACAGTCCTTGTCGAAGGAGCAAACTTTTGCTTTTCTCAGATCATCAGGGCTTAATTCAGGTACAGGGGGTTTTATTTCCGCATGCCAGGACGGTGTCATTTCCACCTTAGCATGTCGTGACCGCATTTTATGTCAAGAAGTTTCCAGCGATAGGTGCAGAGCGTGTCATGCTCACGCTGAATACCTAGAATACATACTATCGGGGTGTGCCACATACGCAGGAACGACATATATCTACAGATATAATGCGGCCCTGAGAGAGCTTAATTACCATCTTTGTCGCTCTTACGGTGTTGGCCGCGTCCCTGCCCTGCCGGACTCTCCAAGGGAGATACAGACAATTGTCCAAAACGAGAAGTGCAAAATTTTTTAAAACTACGATTTTTGGACAGTAGTCTCCGTTGCACCCTCGAGGTCTGACATTGTTCTCCAAGACTTCGAGATACGAACTATATTCATGATCGAATTCTGATCTCCGTCTGAATAAAACATCACTGTCAAGGAACAAAAAAGGAGAAAAGGTATCAAGACCTCAAAATGGAGCTGCGACGACTGTACCCAAAATATTTGGTACAAGTAATTGTCCCTGTGATAGATGCTCTCTGAGGTGTGGAACTATCACTGGTTCGTAACCTTGAAGTCATAGTCTAGATTAAGGCAACATAGCTCATCATTTGTAGGTATTTGCATTGTAGAATCAACCTCGAAGCGCCAGAGGATCCTCAATTTAACCAACATGATAATCCTTCATAATTTGTGTAAGCGGGGTCGAGATCGTAACTTTGTAGCAAACTGACAGCTCGTGAACACCGAGTAGACGGCGTGGACAGCCAACAACCCTCCAGCCACCAAAGAAGCAGGACGAAAGGATGAGATGTAACCAACATGGCGCATGAGCCCCGCGCATGCCATAGCGCCATTACCGGACGGCCATGCTTCATCGACCAAGTGGGAGGGTGCCACAACTAGCAGCCAGCTTTTACCGTCGACATCATACCTCAGCGCCACGACCGGCGGCGAGTAGCAGTACAGAGTCGATCACCGAATCAGGCCGATCCAACCTTGCAACACCACGCCATTAAGGTCTACTAGCAGTGTCGAAGGCAGTACGTAACGGACTCCTGTACCACGGCGTGGCTGGACGACCCCGTGCTGCTAAGGCCCAGTAAACGACCGTGTTCGAGAGAGCGCATGTGGGCCAATGGGAAGAAACCAGCAAACATACATTGGCACGCCTCGGCACGAAACTAGCAAGAGTCGAGAAGAAAGAAAGCGTAGAAGAAAGCGGGACCTGTCACTTGTACCTTTTGACTTGCCGGCGGTGCACCCCGTGAAACCGGAAAAAGACAATAAGAGACGGAAAGACGGGAAAGGCCGATTGTTGAAAAAGAAAAAAACGAAAATGGATAGAAGAAAGGAAGGGTACGCGCTTTGGCTGGAAGGTAGATGGCCTCATTACTAGTCTTCACAGTGTTTTTAGACAGAGACTTCCTCAACACCCGGAAGTGGGGCACGCCCGATTTGAAGCCCCACGACAGACAGTTGAGGCGGGCGTTCCTCAGGAGAACCGTTCGTGTGAGCATGCGGTAATGCACGTCGGACGACGTGGTGCAAACGCGGGCGTCTCGGGCGGCCATTTCGAAGTAGCGGGTCTCTCTGGCGACCGGTCGACCATTTCTGGAACCAGCGGAGCTCGGATAGGGAAACCTATCTGGCGCCTGAAAAAAGAAAAATAACGAGCTTCGTGGGTTCTTCGTGAGTCGAAAGGGTGTGACTCACGAACTCGGTTGACTCTGGTATTTTGTGTTGAAGCTGAAAGGTAAAAGGCAGCCACTTCATACAGGTGGGTTTTTCAATCCTGGGCCATCCCCGGCCAGGACGTGGTTGACCGCTGAGAACACGAGGAACTTGGAAAACCTGGTTATAACATAAACGTCACAGCCAAGGAGAATTAAAAGAAATACCTTATTAGGGAGTTGCGGCGGTCAAACCGGAATATAGTTCTCATCTTGATCATCGGCGGTCTAGGAGGTGCCAAGGTTTCAGTGGTTAATAGCCTGAAAAGCATCTCACGTTTGTGAGATGTTGTTACAGCGGAAATTTTACCGCCATTTCGCTGGAGCGTGTGCCATTTTTCAGATTATCACCTACTCCCAGAGAAATCCTGCGGTTGTCCTTATGAAAAACTTTTAACTATCTATATACATATTCTAAAGTACGCGTTATGGATATAGAGCCTGACGATAGGCATATCCGTTTGTATCGCGGAAAGGGTCCAACCGAGTTGCCGCACTTCGGGATAAGCTAGCGGCAGAGGTTGCACATCTCAACCTGGTTACATACCTCTCCACTCAGCGAAATTTTAGCAAAGAAATAGAATTTCTTTTTTTCGTTCAACTTTTCATACAGAAAAGAGCGTTTAACAGCTGAACGGAGTTGCAGTCCCAGTTCTGGTTCAGAAAAAGTACTCTTTTTCTCGATATCATTTTTGGACTCTTTGTGGAAAGAATTGATAGATCGAAGATCAACTAATGACAATTTTTTCTCAATGAAAGGGAATTTTGATTGAAAAAGAAAAGAAGAGTTCAAATTCTGATTGATTCTGGAAGAGTGAAAAATTCATACAATAGTTGATGATCAGAATTTTTGCACAAAATATTCACAAGCAGAGCGAACTTGCACTTAGAACTCTGTCTCAAGAAAAGGTTTGTCATAAATTTGATTAATTCAAGGATTAATAACCTCTCATAACCAGAACGGAGTTGCAGTCCTAATTCTGGTTAAGGAAGTGTAATTTTTAAATTCTCGAAACCTAACCCCTGTCCACCATCCATGCCAAATAAAGAGAATGATTGAAAATTTATTATATGCATAATCGCCTTTGTATGAACTATATTTGGTTTCTAGCGGTTATAGTCGCTCTTTTCTGCGTATCTTTGAATCTTTTAGCATTTATTCTAGCTCTCATACATGGATTAGCTCTTTCAGCACCCATAGTCGCCTTTCATCTTGTAAATTTTAGATCGGTTATCGTCGCCTTTGTGCTCACTTATTCTTATTCTGCCTAAAGGCCCTTTTTCTTGTTTGTTTTAGAATATTAGAAAGTGATTTGAGAACATTCATAGAAAAGAAAAAAATAAATCTTAATAAAAGATGAGGGACACTTACCGACAAATAATAACAATAGATTGATAGTTTTGCTCATGTGCAAATGCTTAAAATTAAATAGAAATTTAAGATAGATTTCTCGATAGAGGTTATAGATCTCAAGATCGAGACGCGAGCGTCAAAGTTTTCAAGATAAAAATTTCCATAAGTGTAAAGCATTGAGTTTATGCTAGACATTTAAATTCATAAAATAGAGAATTGTCGCCGTAGATTTTTATCGTGCGTTTAGCGCGAATAGCTGTAGATCAGCGAAGGTATATAAAAAATCAAGAATGATTGAATCAAAATTAGTTCTAGATTTTTCTGCAATAACAAGTAATAAAGAAAGAGAGCCATTTGCATACATTGGGTAGCTCAGAGCTTATAAGAATGAACTTACGTTTTTCAGGTATATGAGTTGTATTCTTTTGCCCCTGTTAAACCGCGGTAAATCTCACTTATGTCCACGTCTCACAACTGTGAGATAAGTGGTCATAGGACACGACGAAATCGCAGCGAAAGGCAGGCGAAACCCTCGTGTGTTTTGAGGACACGAAGCGACCCAAGGATGACAGCCTTCTGCATCCATCTCGGAAGTTCCTCGGCATATTTTTGGCACGCGGGTATGGCTTTAAGGTTATGAACGAGTGATATTTTTCCACCTCCGAAAGCACTGATCACGAGGACATTCACTTTAACTGAATATTTTTGGTACAAACGTTGCAGCTCCCTTTTTAGGTCTGGATACCTCCACACCTTTCATTCATCTTGGCAGTGATGTTGTAGTCGGCCGGAGCCAAGAATTCGATGACGAATATAGTTCGTTTATCGATATTTTGGAGAACGATTTCAGGCCTCGAGTGTGCTACGGGAACTGCTGTCCGAATATCTTAATTCCTGAAAAGTGTGCACTGCTCGTTTCGGACAATTGACTTTATCTCCCTCGAGGCGTTCATCAAAGGCAGTGTCGCGGCCAGCACATTGAGAGCGACAAAGATTGAAATAAAGCACTTTTAGGGAAGCATAATGTCTGTAATGATACGTTGTTCCTGCGTGAGTGAGACACCCGGTTAGTATGTTTTCTAGGTACTCAGCGTGTGTATGACATGCTCTGCACCTATCACTGGGAAATTCTGGACATAAAAGGCAGTTATGGTATACTAAGGCGGAAATGAGACCGTTCTGGCATACGAAAATGAAATCCGCTGTACCTGAATCAAGCCCTGATGGTCTGAGGAAAGCAAAAGTTTGCTTCTTTAACAAGGCATATATATTTTATATTTACTGCTAGTAAGAATGTATTATTTGGCGGCGCTTTCCCACCCACGTTCCTTTCGAGGGTTTGTTTTGAGAGATTTCTATATCTGAAAGTTAATTGTCTATTCTAAATAATTTTTATATAATGTTATTTCAATACTTGCGTCTGAGTGTTTTATATTTTAATTGCAAATTTCAAAATCTTACTATTTCTTTCGGGAAAATAATTTTCTTTATATTTTGTTGGTTTTGCATTAGTACATGGAAATGCCCATAAAAGCGCAAATTTCAATCCTAAGGGACAAAACTTAGCCATGCTCTTTTTGACATCGTGGGAAATTCCGGGGAATCGCCAATGAGCAGAAAGTTCTTCATTACATTCTTTTTTGATAAATCATACGTGACGAAAATATAACTACAAAAAATTTTTACACTTTTTTCAACTTTTTTCAATGGATCGGTTCATATTAAAGACGTACAATCAAAATTTTTATATATTCAGCCTTTATCAGTCATTTATTTACATCTCATAAAATCTAACCTCCAAATAATGTTCGAAGTCATTGATGTTGTTTGTCAATGAACAATAAGCAGTCAAAATATCATAATACACTAAAAATAGATAAGTCAGGGTGCATACATTCTCAAAATATATTTACTTTATCAATATTTGGAACCTTCGTTATTTTGTTTTTCAATATGAGCTGACTTTGGGATTACATTTGTCCTCTCTTTATTTTAGACCAATAGCACATTTTCGGGGTTCGTTAAAAAAATTAATCTATAGAAATCCCTATATTATATCTTACAGATGTTAGGGATGAGCAGCCAAGTACACATGAACCAGGAAGACCGCGGCAGCGAGGGCAGCGTCGGCAGAGTGGAGGGGCTTCAGGTTAGTATATTATAATGTTTTTAAACTAACAAAAAATTGCTCAGATTCAGAAAAAAATGTAATCTTTTTGCATCAAACGAAAATGTTGTAGCTTTCCCCGTTTTCAAAGTAAACCCGAAAACCCTTTTAAAAAAATCTATTCGTCAATTTTAGAAATGCATGAGAATCAGTGTCAGTAGAGTGAATGACGCCCGAAACGAAAAACCTTGAATACTAAAGAGACCGAGTGTTTTATATTTAAATTACAAATTTCGAAATCTTACCATTTCCCTCAAGAAAATAATTTTCTTTATATTTTGTTGTTTTTGCATTTGTATGGGAAAATGCGCAGGAAAGTGCAAATTTTTATAGAACATACACATCCTAAGGGACAAAACTCAGCCATGTTCATAAATCATACGTGACAAAAGTATAATTACAAAAAATATTTAACACTTTTTTTACTTTTTTCATAATGGATCGGTTCATATTAAAGAAGCAAAAGAAAAAATCTTATATTTTCAACTTTTATCAGTCAATATATTCACATCTTATAAAATCTAACCTCCAAATAACGTTCAAAGTCATTTATGTTTGTATATTTGCCAATGGACAATATGGAGTCAAAATATCATAATACAATAAAAATACATAATTGAGGGTGCCTAGATTCTCAAAATATATTTACCTCATAAAAATTTGGAACCTTCGTTTTTTTTTCAATATGAGGTGACTTTGAGATTACATTTGGCCTCTCTTTATTTTAGACCAATGGCAAATTTTTGGGGTTCGTTAGAAAATTATTTATTAAAAATCCATCTATTATATCTTATAGATGTAAGTGATGTACAGCCACGTACACATGAACCACGAAGGCCGCGGCAGCGAAGGCAGCAGCAGCAGAGTGGACAGGCTTTAAAAAAAAACTTTTTTTCAATTTTATAAATTTATAAAATTCTATAAAATTTGTGGAGATTAATGATAATGTATGAAAATTCATATGAATTTACGGGCATTTATGGAAATTAATGGAAATGTGTAGTAATTCACTTGTTACTTTAAATAACAGTTCCGCTTGATGTATACACAATAGCTCAGGATATAACTGCTGCAATATCGACATTATTCATTTTTGCAAAATGATATTTTGAAACTATGTAATTTGAAACACTTTTTTGGAATAGTTCCATTTAGAAAAAGTACAATGGAAAATTGTTCAATTTTAACGGCTCAAAATTTCAAAATTTTCCATTTTAATGCTTTACAATTGAAAAGTGTATAATTTTAAAAGATGTATAAATTGAAATTGCGTAAATGTGGCGACTTTGGAGATCAAACGTCAAGATTTTTCAATCTTAAATCTTCCAAGCTGATGAAATGTCAAATATGGATTATTAAAATTACCGAATTTTGTTGTTCGTTAATCATTAAACTCTTATAGTTTTTAATTGCAAATGTATAGTATCAGCAAAACTCGATATCATTGACTAGAAATAAAAACATGTTAAATATACTTGGATTATAATCAAAGAGAATTCAACAAACAAATCGAATGTTGCAAACGAAGTATATACACGGTCGGTGAATTCGCGAGTTTCACGGAATTCAAAGAATTCGTGTAAGTCACGGAATCCAAGGATTCACGCCTGCAGTTAACAGTCAGTTGCGGCTCTATCAAATCACAAATCGCAGCTCTTTGCAGTTGGTGGTGTTTTCCAAAAATTATGCAATAATTATTTTTGAGTTATTAACAATAATTTAAATAATTGATTGAAAGATGGTTAAATTTAAATTTGCAAACGCTTGTCTGGAACTTGCAGGAAGAAAAGGATACTTATTATTTACAAAATCATTGGTACAAATTTAGACAACATGACTTTTTAGTAGATTTTGCAAGAACTTCAGGTAAATTTTCTGATTTTTTGGTGCGTTTTACCTAGCCTCCAGTAAAATCTAATAAACTCGGCGTTTTCCATATACTTGAGAATTTCACTGGAAGTTAGGTGAAATCTAGAGGAAATCAGTAGATTCAACCAAACTTCTTGTACAATCTTCTAAAATGTAATTTTTTCCATATTTGTACAAATTGTGTTGTAAGTTTTACGAATCATTTTTCTGCATGTGGTATGAGAGGGGTTTTTTGGAGTTGCCGATTAAAAATTGTGAGCTCTTGTTAAATAAAATCTTCAATAAACATTTATATGTTATATCTTGCAGCTGGAGGTACTTGGATACCAAATTTACCACATATATTAGCACAGCAAGGAGAGACCGACCGCTATGCTTCACCTTCTACGAGTCAAGCCTCAACTTCCAGAACTCGACGTTAGTATATTATAATTATCTAAAATGAGAAAGAATTGTTGAAACTCAAGAAAAAATTTCAATTTCATTTCTTAACAGCCACTAAATTGTTCTCGCTGAACGGTGTGGTCCACTGGCGACCTTCAAAAGAAGTTTTAAATTTTAAATTGAAAAGTACATATTCTTATACAAAAATTAATTGCACATCTTTTTGCTAGCAATTTTTTTAGCAAAAATGCTATAGCGGTTTCCATTTTCAAAATAATTCCATAAACCCCGTTAAAAAAAAAATGTCTGTAAATTGTAGAAATCCATAAAAACTTATGAAATTTGTGGAAATTTTTAAAATTTGTTGAAATTTATGATGTGCAAAAATTGGTGGAAATCTATGGTAATTTATGGAAATTTAGGAAAATTTATGGAAATGTGTAGTAATTCACCGATCACTATTAATAACAGTTCTGTTGGACACATATGCACTAGCTGAGGCTATAATTTTTAAAATTTGTAGAAATTTATATATAAAATTTTCGGAAATTTCTTAAATTTGAGATTTTTATTGTAATTTGCCGGTAACTTTTGATAACTTTAATAATTTTTTACTGGACATATGAACTGTGCTTGAAAGTTTGGTTTTTATATGACTTCTTGAAGTTTGTTGGTCCTCCAGCGATGAAATTTCCAGCAGGGCTGTTTTTAAAACTATGTACAGTGCATGCCCTACATTTCTGATGGGCCCATTTTTTTTTGTAATGTGGGAGGAGGGGGGGACGGCGTGAGGTCCCGTCCCTGGTCCTCAAACCCTAAAGCCTTTTTAACTATTTTCCTTATATTTCACATATTAAAACCAATTTTATGTTTATTTTGAACAGAATGAAGTTATTGAAAGAGGTGAAAAAATAAATTACTTACCATTTTTCGGTTGTATTCAACATCCGATTCAGTATTGAAATAATTAGAACTAAACCCAACTACTTCTTAAACTTTATTTAATAAAAATTTAGGTGATATAATTTTTATTGAAAATACATTTTTATAAGTTTTAAACGCGATGAGTGCAGTGACCCCAACTTTGGTATGTGGACGCACCCAAGTGGCACTATGCCTAGTGTAAAAAATTGTGGTACTCGTCCTTCTCGAATGGAACTGAATGGAATTGAATGGAATTTAATCAAATTTGAATTATTCGAATGGTATTAAATGAAATGGAATTGAGTGGAATTTAATAAAACTGAATGGAATTGCATTGCATGGAATTGAATTGAATTGAATGGCATAGAATGGAATTGAATGGAATTGAATAGAACTGAATGAGATTGAATGAAATTGCATGAAATTGAATTGAATGGAATGAAATGGGATTGGATTGAATTGGATTGAATTAGTTTGGATTGGATTCCCTCTTGGGGTTTTCATTAGGACTCTATGCAAGCCATTTGCCCTCATGATGCTTGGTTTGATAAAAAATTGTGCGTCACACTCGGCCCCTAAGTGGCACTTTGCCTCGTGCGAATTGCAGTACTCGTTTTTTCGTCTCGACTAAGCTTCGACTCCGACTTGTACTGCAACTTTCACACTCGGCCGAAAAAGTGCTACTTAGTGTCCTTGTTTCTCAAGTAACTTTTAGTTTGCTCTCACGTATTGTTTGTGCAGCCTTTTGCCTGACTAGCATTCTTCGGTTTTTTATCCTAATCAGGAACCAATTAAAGCCTGTCTGAAACGATAGATTAGAGTTTAACCAGACGCACATAGGTTTCTGTATGTGTACTACAATGATACTAGATTAGCCTACAAAAAACTTGAAAATGTAATTTCAGCAGGTTCAACCGTGTTTGTAGAAAGTTTAAGAGAAAAAAGAAATGGATTCATGAAGTTACATGAAATAATAGAGCGCAAGATGAACATATTATGAAATTTCTTCATGAGTCTTAGAGTTTTAAACTTTAATCACAAATTTCACAGTAGCATATGGAAAAGCGCAAAATCGTTCAAATTTTTATTGAACTACACCTTCTGAGAGTGAAAAACTTGCTTTGCTCTTTCTGGTTTCGAAAGCATGCTGGTAAATGGATAATTGGCAAAAAGTCCTTCATGAAAAATTTGTGGATATAAATTACACATGACAAAAATAGAATTATAGATAAATTGTGACTTTTTTCTACCTTTTTCAATTGACTGGTTCATTCTAAAGACGTATGAGCAAAAGTCCGATATTTTCTACTATATCAAGGGATAACAAGAACTCAAAATAACATAATATTCTAAAAATACATAATTCAGGGTGTCTATATTATCAAAATATATTTATTTCATCGAAATTTAGTACCTCGGTTAATATCAACTTGACTTTCAGATAACATTTAAGCTATATTTGGTTTGAACAAATGAACAAATCTTTGGGGTTCGTTAAAAAAAATTCTGGTATAAAAATCCCTATATTATTTTTCGCAGGGGGAAACACACCACGATTTCGCCATTTGGAGAGGATGTCACGGCAGCAAATGGGTGGGCTAAGCCTCAATCCTCAAAATAATGGTATATATTAATTTTTTGTACTGAAAAATGTTATATTAATTATTTTTGCTGAATGGCGTTGGCGCTGGAATACCTTTAAAACAAGTTTCGAATTTTGACTTGAAAAGTACATATTCTTATAGGAAACTTAATTTCGCATTTTTTCTCTGGATAAAATGTTGTAGCCTTTTCCATTTTTAAAGTTAACCAGACTACACTTTCCTTATATCCAGAAAAAAAACGAATTTGTATAAATTTCAGAAAATCATAAAAGTTCATGAAATTCGTGGAAATTTTTTGGAATTTATGAAAGTATATGATAATTCATAGTGAAACAGGTGATCGCCTTCCCCAGGATTTTCTGTCTTACATTCGCTTTCTTTATTTCATTTGGAAATTGAGAAAAATGATTAAAAACATACAATTTCATAATGACATGTAACTTGTAATAAATCCAGTTATTCCAGCTTATGCTAGTGGTCAATTTAATTAGTTATAGCTCTCCATGTGTATATTTTACAAGCAAAGTATATAATCCAGGCAATATATGTAACCATCCGCGAACAAAGGGTCCATTTTTTTTATTAATAGGCTTGATTTTTTTGCGGAATAACTTTGAAATATCTGGCAAAAGACCCGATGCTATCATATTTTCAATAGCTATAGAAAATGATAATTATTTTAACAAATTTTTTTTTAATTCACATTTCGACCATTTTTTTCATGAAAAGGTTTGATTTTTTCGGAATCAATGCGAACTGTCTTGCAGAAGAATCCTTGCTGTCACATTTTATATAGTGACCTGATATATCACAGCAGGGATTCTTCTGCCGAAAATGGACAAAAATCTAGTGACAGCTCAATTCTTTATGAATAATGACACATTTTTTTAACGTTTTGATGAAACTTCTAGTAGAGGTTTACAATGTGCAAACTTGGTTTTATTTACGAAGAAATTTTTGGTTTAAGCATGATAGCATAGAGTCTTTTGCAAGATATTCCGAATCAATTCTGCAAAAAAATAAAGCATATTATTGAAAAACATGGTCATTATGTGCAGTCCTTCACAAAAATTATTTAAATAGTTAACACTTCTTGGTAACTATAAAAAATATGTCAGCAAGATGGCTTTGTTAAGACATTTTAAATTCTAATCCGCAAAAAAATCAAGCCTTTTCATCAAAAAATGGTCAAAATATGAATTTATTTTTAAATATTGTTTAAATGATTAACATCTTTTGGTCACTATGAAAAATATGATAGCAAAGAGTCTTGGGCAACACATTTTGAATTGATTCCGCAAAAAAAAATCTAGACTTTTCATCAAGAAATGATGAAAATGTGCATTTGTTTATAAAAATTATTCAGATAATTAACATTTTTATTTCCCTTTGAAGAATATGATAGCATTAATATGATAGCATTGGTTTGCAGGAACATAAAAGAAAGCTTGTATGAAAAGATTCGTGACAGGCGATTTTTTAAACATTATTGTAACCATTTTTTACTTGACAAGAAAAGGCGTTTTTTTTTAATTTTCAGAAAAGACATTTCTTTAAGATTCTCAAATTTATCAGAAAGGTCTCAAATCAGTGCAAGAATAGGGTGATCCATAGGACCCCTCATCAAATACATGGTAAAAAGGGTCCCGGCGGAATTATCGAAGTTTTTGATTTTTTTTAGTTTATGCTCTCCTGATCGAAAAATCCTCATGGCAAAAACTCAAATTATGAACAGCTTTCGCGCTACGACGATTTAAAAGTCAGATTTTGGAACATATTTTTAGCTGTGGAGTGGAATATATCACAGACTTTTTTTCCACTCATTGCATTGCTCTCGTGCAAGTTTATGTAGAAAAAGAATGGCGCGGACGAACAATGTGATATAATCACGTTGGAAGTGAAAAGCGCCAAGCGTTCGGCGATGCGCTAAGCGCTCAGGAAAAGCACAAAGCGTTCATATCGGTGATACAAATAGCTAATTCACAAACGCATGACAAACGCTACTTGCGATTGAAAGTTTGCACCCCAAGTTTGCTAACAGGCGCTTAAGTTGAATGGCTAGAATTCTCCTTTCGTGTCAATGCTTCCATCCTACCGTCAACGTCCAAATCACTTTATAAGGAATGCATATCTCGTTTCAACGCTTCGACTTAAACTTCAACGCTAAGCATAAAAGGTAAGTACGTACGTAGATCACAAAATCAACCTCCAGCGGTGCTGTGTTTGTAATCAAATGGTATTTGCGGACTTGAACTGGCTGATCAGCGCCAAACAGCAACACCGGGAGTGGATTTTGTTGTTCGGGTAATTTCATAAACGCTTAGCGTTGAGGTTAAAGTGAAACCGTTAGAACGAGATAAGTATTTCTTATAAGGTGTTTTAGACTGCTTCATTAAAACTGGTAAATCAAAGCCAAAGACCAATGCTGGGAGTTCACTTTGTTGTCTGAGTGCTTCAATTAAAGGCTTAGCGTTAAAGCTAGGATGGAAACGTTGGCACAAAAGGAGAATTCTGTGAAAGGTACTTCAGAGTGATTGACATAAACTGGCTGATCAGTGCCAAATTGCAACGCTGGGTATCGATTCTTTTGTCTGGCCATTGAACTTAGGCGCTTTGCGACGAACTTGGTATGCAATCTTTCGAACAAAAGTAGCGTTTGTCACGCGTTTGTAAATTATTTATTTGTAATTTAAGTAATTTAAGTAATTTAAGTTCATAAATGGTATTTATGAAATCTGAAATCTCTTTTTGTCTAACAGAACTAGTTGCTGCGGAAGAAGCAGTTCCCCCTCTACCAAACGAAGATTGCAACAAAATTCAAGCAGGAAGCTTCGTTTCTGTAATGATTGAAGGTAGAAATTATATTGAATATGGAATACTTGAGAGCAGTAGACCGAACGACTGGGATAGGCGGATTTACGGCGCAGATAGAATAATACCTGACAGACAAGAACGCGTGTTTATAGACCTTATTATAACTGATCCGTCAACAGATAGAGTAGTGGGTAATCACATTTTCCATGCAAAACTCCCACGTCGCATTGTGTCAAGAACAGATAGAACGAATCAAAGATCCAGACTTTTCATATATCACGACGGTAATTTTTATTATGCAAATCTAATAACTGAATATCCAAGGAGGTCAAATCCTTGGAGAAGTTTAGTCCATGTTGTCGGTGAATATAGGCCCAATCACTATATAGCCTTTCATGGGGTGCTACAAGTTTGGGACGCCACAACCACATACGTTCCTAGGTGGGTTCTAAGACAGCTACCAAGTTGGTGGCATGACCAAACTATGCCACTGCTTCCATGAAAAAAAATGTCTCACCTAAATGTGTCTTGTTAAGATTTATAATTGGACAAAACTATCATCAAATAAAAAACTTATTCTCTGTCAATAACTCTCACTCAATTTTATTTCAATCTCCTCTACATTAGATATTAAACATTGAAGTATGTTTAAAAAAAAGCATTCCTGCAATTTAATTGGAAGTAAAAATTATACTGAAGGGGATCATCTAGTTTCGAGCTACGATGGCGAGTCTGTTTTTGGAAATTGACTGCAAAGAAACTACACATGATAACTGGAAAACGGATTGTCGCTATTTATTGATACATTCTGAGTCTCCAAAAAACCGGGGTTAAAAAAAATTGTTTTCACATCCACTACCTTGGAGCGTACTTGACCGCACCACTGCACGTATGTCACTGTCAACTTTGTGGTGAGGCATCGGCTATTTAGATTGCATAAAACAAAAAAAGTAAAATATGGCTTCAATTATGATTACATTTGCTAGGACACGACACAAGGTTTTTTTAGCATTTCCAAATCCCTTAAAATGGCCGGCTTTGAGAAAAAATTTCAATCTTTTTTTTTTGAGCTATTGGAGGCTCTCAAAATTAAAAAATATATATATTATCAAACAAGCTTGTGTTCTGACCTATCGACATGTCATTTATATTATATTTGGAGTCGAATTTTTACAGTAAAAATGTTCTCATCTTCATAATTTAAATTTGAGTTAATTGAAAATTTCTTGGAATCTTGTAAGATATCCTAAAATATTTCAAATTCTTTGAAATCTTTGATAACACCTTGAAATATTTGAAAATCTGTTTAAAATCATACGAAATCCATGAATTGTTGTGAATAAATTCTTAGAAATCTGTTAAAATATTATAATATCCCTTGAAATTACATGAAATCTGTTGATATTACCTGAAATCCTGGAAAATTAATCAAAATACCTTTGTGGCATAGGTCCTATAAAATCGATCTATATTTTCGAAATTTTAGGAAACTCTTAGATACAATACCACATGCAAATTTGTTCAAATCTCTTGAAAATGCTTTAAAATCTTTTTAAATACTCTAAAATATTTCAAATCCTCTGAAACCAATTAAATATTCCTTATACTCTTTTGAAATACTCTTGTCGTTTTCAAATCCTTTGAAATCTTTTGAAATCAATTGAAACATTTTAAAGCTCTTAAAAATGCCTTAGAATCTTTTAAAACCATAAAATAATTTAAATCCTATAAGTGACATTAAATTACTGATATCAATTAAAACATTCTTAGGATCTTTCAAAATACCCTAAGGTATTCGAAATCCTTCAAAATATTTTGGAATTCCTTGAATTTATTTAGGCTCTTAAAAACCCCTTTTAATTTTTAATAACACCCTAAAATATTTCCAATCATTTAAAATTCCTTCAAATTATTGAAATAAAAAAAACCTTCTATTCTTTAAAAATCACTTGAAACTTTTTAAATCTTTCGAAATTGTCTTGACATCTTTTAAAATACTCTAAAAGTTCTCAAATCTCTTACAATTTTTTGAAATTCCTTCAAATTATTGAAATCTCTTGGAAATGCCTTGAAGTCTTTTCAAATTCCTCACATATTTATTTGAAATATTTTAAAATTACTTGAAACTTGAAACTTTTTAAAGCTTTCGAAAATGCCTTGGAATCTTCTAAAATACTTAAATCAGTTGAAAACTCCTTGGAATATTTTAGCATACTTTAAAAGTTTTCAAATCCTTCAAACTTTTTTTAAATCCCTTGAAACTCGAAATTCTTTTTTAAATGCCTCGATTTTTTTAAAATACTTCAAAATATTTAAAATCCTCTGAAATCAATTACTGAAATCAATTGAAAATTCCTTGACTTCTTGAAATTTTTTAAATCTTTTTAAAATTATATAAAAATGTTAATAACAGCCTTAAATATTTCAAATCCTTTGAAATTCCTTCAAATTATGCAAAATCATGAGTTAAACAAAATTACTCGAATGAAAAAGATTGCCCATAAAAAATGTAAGCAAAGTCAATCTTCAAATAATTATGAAAGTTTCAGTTCCGTAAGATCGAGGTGCAAAACCCTGAGTGGCAGTCTATATCTTCAGTATACCAGTGATATAGAAAGCAATGTACAAGAGAATATAGGGGCCTTCTGGCGTTTCGTAAATCAAAAGCTGAAGGACACAAATGTCCCAAGAAATATAGTTCATAATGATATAGAAATTAACAACGGTAAAGAGATTGCAAATGTCTTCGCGCAATACTTCAATTCTGTACACACAAACAACCAATTCTCAAATTATACTATAAATTTTGACTATAACGTTGGAATATCCGAACTTAAAATATCTCCACAGCAGGTTTTCAAGAGAATGTCTAACCTAGATCCTCACAAGGGACCAGGACCGGATAATGTGCCACCTCGTTTTTTCAAAGAGTGTAGTAGTGTACTCTCGGAACCTTTAAGCATTCTTTTTAATCAATCTTTGAAATACGGGATTGTTCCAAAACGCTGGAAGGTCTCATCAATAACACCAATATATAAATCGGGACCAAAACAATTTGTAAGGAACTACAGGCCCATATCCATACTGAACGTCGCTTCCAAGATACTAGATAGTTTTATAGCAGATTGTCTAAAAGATTCTTTCAGTAATATTTTTATTGACGAACAGCATGGTTTCCGGCCTTGTAGATCCACAGTTACAAATCTCACAGTTTTTAGAGAATTCGTTACAGACACTATGGATAAGGGTCATCAGGTAGATGCGATATACACTGATATTGCGAAAGCATTCGATCGCGTAAACCACGACATCCTTTTGTCTAAATTGAAGGCCTATGGTGTAAGAGGATCACTGCTTAATTGGCTTAGTAGTAATTTGAAGGAAAGAATTCAATATGTGAAAATTGGTAGTTTTAAGTCAGACAGTTTTTGTCCTACATCGGGTGTTCCTCAAGGCTCACATTTAGGACCTATATTTTTCACTATCTTCATGTGTGGATGAACCTTTAAGCTTTCCAACAGACAGATGATAAGTCTATGGGAGGTTGAATCAAAAGCTTTCCGGTAATCAATTCAGGCCATCGATAGGTAACGCTAATAGAATGCTGCGTCTTTATAGACACATCTATCGATAAGCAGGTTCTATCGATATTCTGGTACGCCTTTCTTTGAGCCGCGGCAGGAGCACTGTGCACCCTTCCACCAACCACCCCGGAATAGGCTCTTCCGACTTTGGATATGAGATGAAAATCTTGATACCATCTGGTCCCAGAGTGGAATAGTTCTTGAAGTCTCTTCATACTTTTTTCACCTACTCGGTAGTGATAGATGGGCATTCCTCCTCAGGTAGCATGAGGGCACTCCACAGCTAATTGAAGCTATTTATATTCCTTGAGCTTTCTGTCAGTGGATGCTGGACTTCGTAGACTTTTCTACAAAATACATTCGACCTCTTATGGTGTGGGCGGTTGGACGACAGTAACTGGAGGGTCCTGGAAAAGTCGAGATGGTTCAGACAAAAACTGTTAGATAGTACTCGTATTCTGTCAACAATATGCTTCCTGATGGTCAGTAGTTTTTACGTGTTGAGTGTCTGATGACGGATCCGCAGTACGCGCGCGAACTGTCTAACGTTTCCAGTAAAAGTCCTGCCAGATGTTATGTAGCCAATGACACACTGAATGCGGGACGCCTACTGCCTCGCCCAGACCATCTTTGTGCTGATTTAATGCATTCGTCTTTTGGTCTTATAATCAACCGTTGGTTTTGTTTTACTGTTTGCATCTGCCAAAGCTCTCGCTGCATTGTACACACCACAATTGATAGTCCAGAGGTCGGGTTCTTCGGGAAAATCTCCCAGAAGCTCGTCATCCAGTTCAGCCAGATCTTGGGGCTTGAGAAAAACCTGAATGTTGATGTTTCTCCGGGTCCTGAAGCTTCGCTCTTCCTCTGTTGGATGCCTGCTAGCGGTTGGTCTCAGTGTCGATTCTCTTTCCCTGTTGCCGGCTGCTTCTGGCTGTGGTTTCGCAGACTTTTATGCAAAAAATGCGAGAGCTCTGGGTGTTTCTCGCACCACAGAGTATGCAGTCGCGCCATGTAAACTTTTCATTCAGGGGCCATACTGGTATCATAGCACTCCAGCAAGTCGTCCTTGCGTCAATCCGTCCACTCAACATTAATGAGATTCTGCCGGTGCATTGCATTGATTCTGTCTTGATTGGCTGGACAATTGTCCGCGACTGCTTACTAATGATTGTAACCATATTCAGCAGAGACCCGTGGTACGGGGATCCTCTATCAGCAACCCGAGGACATATTTTATGAATTTCGATTCCTGGGTCGTGGTGATTTTTTTCTAGTGCATTTTTGTCACCAAAAAATTTGCATGTAGCGATTTCGAATTCCAAAAGTATTTATTGTAGACCCAACCTAATTCTCATATTGTTATACTAAAGTGATTATATTAAAATCTATGAAATAGAAAAATTTGATGAAAAAAAGTATATTTGCACAAATAATTATTTTAATTTTAGTGCATCTTCATATAGCCATACTAAAGTGATTATATTAAAGTCTATAAAATAGAAAAATTTGATAGAAAAAAGGACATTTGCAAACATTATTATTTTAAATTTGTGGGCATTGATCTGACGTAATCAAAGGATTTCTTTAGTGGAACCCTGGCTATATTTTTTTGGTGAGAGTATTGGGTCTTTTTTTAATTTTTTTTTTATTCTGTGGGTTTTCAACGCCCATTTTCTATTTATCTTTACCGAAGGAGGCGGTTCTAAAGATTTAGTATGACTTTTCCTGTGCTAATTGGTAGAAGGACGTTTTTCCTTCTTTAACGAGTTTTCGCTAAGGGTGGGGGTGTGCTGGAGTTTTTCCTTCCCGGGGCTATTTTTTTGTCATTAGTTTTGATTTGTCAGAAATTGACAGTTCGCCTTATTCTTTGAGTTTTCCTCTTTTTTTTTTGCATGTTAGATATATCTTTTTTTTAAGAAATTATATCTGATTTTGAAGTTGATAACTTAGAGTAAGTTTTGGAAGGGATTTATGTGTAAATCGTCATTGATTGTTAAAAAATTGGAAAATATTCCTGGACCGTCATTGCTTTCTGTGAATGGGAAAAGTGTACCTGGACCGTCATCGCTTTCTACTGATTTGGAGAATAAGCCTGGACCGTCATCGATGGATTCGTCAGACATTGTAGCTGTCTTTAAACCTGACACTTCAAGCAAGGAAATTGAGGAGCCAGTCAATTTAATAAAAAGGAAAGGAACGGATCATGATTGTGAAGTAGGAATTAAAATACTGAAAACATTTTACGAAGTAACTAATTACATTTTTATCCTGAATCATAAATGGAGACTAATAGATGTAAATTGAACCATTTGAAATTGTGGCGCGAATTAGAGACGGTCGAGGAATTTATTATGCGATACCAAATGAACAATATTAAAGGTTCCAATTTTTGGCTTTCGCTTCCGAAAATTGGATTGATAAAAGAGATTTTGTTGAATGAGTTGAAAATTCATGGAATAACTGGTGTACTACATCTAGGGAATTATTATTTCCGCGTACATAATTCTAATTTGGTGAATGTAAGTATATTTTAAATTTATTTTATTGTAATTTATTAGAGAATTGTAAGACTCTTTTTATTTTTCTGTATTGTTTTGTGTTTTGTTTGTTCGTTTACAGTCTAGTTCCTGTATTTTTATTGGTTTTCTTATTATTTTTGTTTGTTATTTTTATTGTAAAGTCGAAAATTAAAGATGACTGTATAAAGAATATTGTTTGTTATTTCAGTTCTCGGCTGTTTCTGCTTCCACAGTAGGGAACATAAGGCAGATCGTGTCTGAGTCTACCTTGATAATGGGGGGCGCACGAATTACTGTGCCCGAGGAATGCTTGGGATTATATTTATGATTACTGTTATTGTTTTCTATTGGTTATTAATTGTTATTATTTTTTGATATTTGTTTGTAGGTGGGTCGATCCGACAAGTGGATTGGTCCTCTTGAAGAGCTGCGAGTTGTGTTGTTTAGGAACTGAAGGATTAATATTCCAAGAGAATGGACCGTACATGGTTCAGGTTGTTTGAAAGAGCGAATTCTGGCTTTGAAAGCTCATTTATATTATAGTCGATTATCGGACCTCGAACCCTTGGATTACTCTCGGCGGAATTGGCGCATTTTTGGAGATCATGTTGTTCGTGTGAGTAAAAAGAATGATTTTATTATTATTTTGTTTTATTTATTTATGATTTTTAATTAATTTTTCTAGTGTTAGACGTTCCTTCTAATTAATGTATTCCTGATGAGGCCTGGCGTCGCTGGGCGAAAGCACGAAATCAAATAAAGTTTTTAAAAAACTACCAGACTAGTAGATCAGAAACCGTCACTACATCGACAACCTACATTTAATTAATTTCTTTTTATCATTATAATTTATATCTCTGATCTTTTCCTTGAAAAAATTGTTGAAACAAAAACAAATTTTGAGAGAGAGAAAAGAGTAGTTCTTTAATTATTTCAACATTTTAATTATTTAAAAATTTAATTCAGATAATATAGGATCTATTTCGTTAAGGACAATGTTGTAATAAGGTGTTTGGATATTTGCGTCAAGGCGTTTCGGGTTTTTGTTTTGTTTTTAGATCATTGGTGTCATATGAAATTTGGCAGCTTGGGTTAATTTCTAATATTCCTGTATTTTGGATGTCAATTGTTTGGTTAGGATGATTAGGGCATATAATTAAATTGGGGTTTATTGTATGGATAAAAACCAAATATTTTCATAATTTAAAATATGTTTAAGTGAAACCTTTGATTACGTCATAAAGAGTAGGGTTCGCTGAAATTCGTGAAAAAATTTCTTGGAGTGTCTTGGGAGGGAAGTTTGGTAATTAATTTATTATTTATTATAAGTATAATACGATATGATGAATCCTGGGAATTATCAAAGTTCCAAGACAATTGACTAACATGAGCCATTTTCCTGGCATTTCAAAAAACTTCAAAAAATGTGAAACTCATTCTGAGTTTGGAAGCCTTCAAACATCCGGACAACTTGGAAGATTTTGAAGAATTACAAGTATATATACACATATCGGTTAGGCACTAACACACAACGAAAGCCCTTCCACAACTACTATCGAGGTATGTATTAAACATTTTACCCGATAGGTGTGTATAGGAGCTGATTATTACTGGGCGGCGGTATTCAATGGCACAAAATACACAATGTCAAATCGATCCTTATATAGTATATGAAGAAAGGATTTAGCGCTTGTGAGAAAGCAGCTAGTTCAATTAGTACTCCAAACGCGGGCACCTTGCACTACTGCGCATGCGATGCATAAGGCGCGTCATTGGCTGCCGTTCGTGCGCTCATTTAAAATGTCTTTTTCAACATTTCTAATAAGCGCGCGAACGGCAGCCAATGAAGCGCCTCATGCATTGCGTGCGCAGTAGTGCAAGGTGCCCGTGTTGGGAGCACTGCTCCGCCTTCGAGAGTGAAAGGGACGGATAGATCTATTTGTTCTCTTTCACTCTCATGAGTTTCTGCTTTCATACACCACTTTAATTTGCCATGGGAGTCCACCATGAGGAAGAGACTTGTGAATTTCTCAAGAATTTATATTTTCTTCTTATGTTCTTGAATATTCGCTTCTAATAATCTAAATATCTTGATACATGCGTGTGTTTCAGATTTCTATTATTTCAAATTAATCGCGCCGATTGGTAAAGTAGTTATCGTATATATCTACGAGCGCTGTTTAAGAGGACGCTCCAATCCGTGCTGATAAAGAATGCCATTGCTTGTAATATCAGTTTATAACCCACAGCCATCAGCTGCGTAAAAGTTGTAATTTATCGAAATTCTTTTACCGTATAACGAAATTTTATTATGAGTGTTTCGGGAAGTGAAAGCAGCGGGTATGAAGACTTTGTAGATACAAACAATAAATCTTTGCAAAAGAATGAAGTGGTAATTAGATACAATCGTTAATTGTATGCACATGATTCCTGGAGACTCTTAAAACAAGAAAAATTAAAAGCGATTGAAGTCGAAAAATTTCGGAAACTCATGGCTGAAAAAAGGCTTAGTAGTATTAAAAAAAATTTTACAGTAAAAGGAAAATTGACCAAGTCCAAAATTTCTAAATCATTCTCTAACTGCTGCTTCAATTGCTCACAGTACGGACACGAACGTATGGCTTGTAAGCAGGAACAAAAAGAAAAGTTTTGCTATGTGTGCGGAAAAAGAAACGTGACAAGGAAAGACTGTCCATCGTGCAATTTAGAGTACAAGATCCAATCCAGTTAATGTAAGTACCCAGTGATTATTATATCTGTATACCTTGTAATATTGAATGTACCAAGCCAATTGACTGGCATGAGTCAATCACCTGGCATGAGGTAATCGCCTGGCATGAGTCAATCACCTGGAAAGACTTGACTTCTAAAAAATGGACCTCCATTGCTCATCGGGGCGCTATGTAGGCCCCACATACAACATTCCCATGCCATTCTGGGGCCCACTTCGCGCCCTGACTCATGCCGATCTAAGTTATCGGTGGTTTTGCTGGGATCTTCGGAAAGACAATTCCATGATTATATACCTCAATCAGGGACCCGACCGAAACTTCCGTTCCATTTTGTCATAGATAGAAAAAAAGTATTTTTCACTAAACTTAGATCTGTTATCTCTAGATTCGGACGAAAGTAGATTATATCTGAAATTACATTAATTATTGGATACAAATTATTTTGTTTAACTGTCAGTAATGAAATGGAATGAAAGTTTCAGTCAGGTCCATGACCTCAATCAGCAATTAGTTTATTATTAATTGCAAGTATGATATGAAATGATGAATGGCAATTATCTAGAATGAGCCAATTACCTGGCTCGGGACTTTCAAACTTGAAAGAAACAAGTCAATTATCTGGCATGATCCAATCACCTGGCAAAACTTTGAATTTAAAAAAATGGATCTCTTTATTTCCATCGGGATGCTATGCGGGCCCCAGCGTGGCCATAGAATGCGCTTGGAAAGCACCTCATTCTGAGTGTCAGTGCATTCTACAGCCACGGCTTGACTTAAGCAATTGACTCTAATATTATTTCAGGAACGGAGTTTATGGACCCAAGATGAAGAAAAGATTAAGACTTTCTGTGGCGGTAATGTCCATCTGCGTGACTTTTAGTTATTCCTCTTCAATCATCCCAGGTTAATTAACTTTGAAATTACTCAAACTTTGAGCAACGAAAAAGATGTAGCGACTATTGGAAAGATGCTATTCTCGACTGGTGCTGCACACTATCTACAGATAACGAGAGAAAGAAAACGAAAAAGAAGCTCATGGCTAATTGTAATCTCGAAAAAGATTCATTCAGATATGTCAGCCTAATGTTGCACAAGCAGTTAAAAAATATCGCGACTGAAAAAATCCTCGTTTCATTTTCGGGACCGGAAATTCGCGGGGATTTTCGAATTCCTCCAGCAAATCAGCGAGTCAAATAGTTAATTCTCGCAAAAATCCTGAAGGATTTCCTCGTGTTTTACGTATCCAAAAATAACAGAAGGTGATATCCATTTCCTCACACATCAGTAATTTAGTCTTTTTCCCGAAACAAATAGATGAAAGATCCGGAGCTCATAAAAGTGTTTAAGAAAGAAGGAATCTTTTCTCATAAAGTTTTACTATTAATGCCGTTTGTTTTAGATTTTTCCTTTAAAAGTGAATTTTTTGTGATATAAATATAATTTTCTTTCCATTGAAAAGTTTTATTTCCCATAACTTTAATATTTTTTATTATTGTTTAAATCTGATGAATCGTTTCGAATGAGTCTTGCAGATTCATTGTGGAATTAAAATTGAATGTGTTATTTAAAAAAATGTTAAATCTGTTCCTAATGTTTATCACTTTTTCTTCTTGATATTTAATTTTTAATCTTGCTTGATTTTTATTTCAATCATGTGTGTATTGCTTACAAGGTGGTAACGAGTGCTCGAAGCTTTCTATTAAATCGGATTCGAATTTTAAAATATCTTTTATATCGAAGTTAGATGCTAAGTAAACTTCGTTCGAGACGACTTTAATTTTTGCTGATATTTTGAAATAAATGCCTGGTGTATGGCTAGAAGGGTAATTCTGTAAGGATTCGAGTACAACTAAAAATAGAAATAATACTATCAAAGTTTGGAAACTTCTTCTGATGTAAGCTTTTGCCATAGTGCTTCTCGCTTTCTGAATCCTAAATTGTAAAGAGGAGGTTGAAGAAGATAAGAAATGTAATTCGTGGTCGGTTTTTACAAAAATGTAATTTTTAAAAACTTTTGTTTGTTTCAACGTGTTTTCCCTTATTTTTATTAATTCTCTCACGCCAGTTATTGGGTTCTATGATTTGATATTTTGTGTTATTAAGAGTAGGTTGTTCAGTGATTTCAGCGTGAGAGGTGGAAGCTCCTACGTTAATTTATTTTGTAACATATTTTCCTTATTGAGACTTTTTATTAGTTTTATATTTTCGGTGTGTCGGATTCTGTCCACTTATTTTTTCTGAGCTTTTTTCTTGAACAAATAAAGGCAAATTGGTAGCTTTTTTTAACGCTGAGTTGTTTGAGTGAATTATTCATTGATTGGATAGTAGTTGTCGTGTTTCCCGTTAATATATAGGGTTGATAGTATTTTCAAGGCCTCATAAGCTTTTGCCATTATAAGGCTAACACGCCGGTTTGCTTATATCTCCTACAGTACAGATTATCACCCAGGTGATCTCTATGTCTGATGATTTAATTTTCATGGTTGCATACCTCGGTAAAGACAGTTTTTCCTCTATATAAACTTTCGTAATTTTTCCAAAATATTTATTATTCTAAACGGAGTGTTCTTAAATTGTCGAGTTGAATTAGTGTTTTCCATTAAAAGTAGGTTTATTGGTTAAATATCTATCGTATGCAGCACTTAACATTATGAATTTTTTATACTTGATTTCGACTGAATAGTAAAAATTGCCCGATACGCCACGATGTAAGTTTGTATGAAAGGTAGGTGTAGGTTCTGCTTTTTCTTGATGATTTTGATGATGAGACTTCATGTTCTCTTACTCTGTCTGCCATATGCTTCTGAACATTTAAACCATTTTTAGCTATATTTAATTTCGCAACTGAATCAAATAATTTACAAAAAAAGCAAAATACTTCATCGGTAGAGTTTGAGTACACTAACCATTTTCGTAATTGAGTCTCACCATTCTGTAATATTTTGTTTGATGTCGAATTTGTTACCCTTTCACGAGTACAATCTACTACAAATAAATACCTCGTGTAATTTAATGTTTATAGAAATAAAGAAATTTTTAGTTAATTAGGATAAAAGTAAGGAATTAAATAAAAATTAAATTGAATTTTTTCTGTGTTTCGTAGCCAAAAGTTGATCATTTTTTAATATGAAATTTTTGAAAGCAAAGATTTTTACCTTAACTAGAGAAAATCCTGAATATCAATGCTCGTTTGGAAAATACTGCATTTTGAAATAAGCTTCTGTCCATTTTTGAGAATTAGCAGGTAATCTTCTAATGATTGTGTGAAATCGAAAATAAATTTTAATGACATTATGAAATACGTGTTTTTTTTTACCATAGCATAGAATGATATATTTAATTAAAAAATCATTCGGACGCCCTGAGCTGCACTTATCTGCCTGATAAATGAATTTCCTAGGCGTCACGATTGTTTTAAATCAATGATAACAGTAAAATAATTTGCTGAAATAATTTCACAGTTACTCAAATAATAGCTATTTCTACAAGTATACATATATAAGTAAAAATCAAAGAGTTGTCAATATCATGTAAAATAATTCTGTTATATTCATTTGAAAAATATTTATATTTTTCACTTACCAATGATTAAAAGATACTTTTTAAAGAAATTGGCACTTTTTTGTGAATCCTCTGTCCCGCCAAGTTTTTTTGTTGCGATTTTCTGAACCGGATGCCTTCTTTTTGGGCAGCATGTCGATGAAGAAGAATTTTTCGAAGAACCTTGTGTCTTCATTGAGCAGGAAACGATGACTGAATAGGGTCGTACAGAACTTGCAGAAATACCATTCGAAATCACTGAGCTTCAAGCGGCGATAGGTATAAAAGAAGTGTAAACAAAAAACTGAAGCCGGGCATTTGTTCGTAAGTGCTCAGTGTGTAGTGGAGGAAAATTCAGTAGAAGTAGCAATATAGAATAGGTAACATAATTGCATTTAACACTTAAGTTTAAATCTCTATGAATCTCTCAAATTAGGAACCCCAGTTGGATTTTTAAAATCAACCTTCATAGAAATAAATCAAAATCACCCTCACTCTGTCCAGCGAAAGACCATAAATCTACTATGTATAGGTAGTCCTGTTTGGAAGAAAATAGAATCAAGACGCACCCACAAGGACTGGGTTTGTGTGAATCGCAGGTAAGCTCTTCTCAGAAATGTATTGTCTCCCGTTAGACAACGTTTTATAGTTGGGTCATATTGGATAATTATTTCGGAAATGAATAGGCTTAATCCCAATTGAGCCCCCTGGACGTAGCACCCTGGGCTGCTGCCTTGGTCGCCCACTTCAAAGACCGGCACTTCCTGTTGTCTTGATTCTCGTCGCCAGTGTGTCTGGCCTGCTCGAGGAGTTCATTGTTTTCCTGTGGGGCCGATGGCCTTAGTTCTGATGGACTATCTTTGGCCGGTGAGGTTGGTTGGCTTATTTCTTCCTAAATGTAGTAATAGGTTAGTGGCTAAATCCCAAAGTGCTCCTACGAGATCGAAAGACCATCCAAATACGTCGGGTAATGCGCAACCAATATAATGGTATCTGCGAAAAACTTTATTAATTTAGGTATTATTATTATTATTACTATCAATCCTGCACTTGCAGTACCAAAATTTGTAAAAATATCCAAAACTTGGCCTGCGCAGATTCGGCTATTTCATTCATTGCGTCTTCGTCTAAAATGTTTGAAAATAAAAAGCCATGGTTTGTAATTTGTTGTATTTAATATTATCGGTCTTTCTGCTGGGAGCATGATATAGTCACGAAGTTTATCTAGATCTTTGTGAGAATATGTCCTATTTGTAGCTAGAGATAAAGGATTTGTATACTTCCATGTTTCTTTCGTTTCAGGCTTTACTATAATGGGATCTATTGCTGGGACTAAGTTTGGTAGTCTTTGAAACCGCTTTTCTTCAGTTGGTACATGGCTGGTAAAAATGGATTACAATCGATTTGGGTGCTTATTGTTGCTAAAACGTGTGTGTGGGGGTCATAAAATATATTTTATTTCCTTTAATTACGGGAAGTTGTAAACAACACTCGTCCGTTTTCCTGTGTATTACCTCTACCGGTACGCATTTTACTATATGCACTACTTCACGTGCCAAATTGGACATATAACCTGGTCCTTTCATTAAATGGAATGCGAATTCGTCAGGTGCCTGCGTGGCTCAATTCAATGAATTTTTGATAACTTGTTGTTCCAATTCACAAAGTTGTGTTGAAGCGTCACGATAAAGTCCTAATACTTCGGTTTTAATATGCCTCTCTACATACAAATTTTTTAACTTTACTTATGTGAATATGTCCATATTCTGGATACGGGTTTTTTTATTTTCTAGAAATGTGTTTCCAGGTCTTGTTTCTAGAATAAGTAGCTTCAAGTGTTCTGTTGCAATAAAAATGAAATGACAAACTGCGTCTCTTCCCTTTTCTGCTAATACAAAGATTATATCCTCGGTTGTTAAAGAATACCATATTTCTGATTTTTCTGTGCTGTTATCAATTGTTCTGTTTGCCATGCCTTCGTACGAGACCTCATATTTCTTAAAGTTGCATACATCATCTGGTAATGCGTTCCAAAATCTTTGTCCTCCTCTATCTATATATTAAGTTTCAGTAAGTGAACAAGCGACTCCCGATTGCAGGTGTATTTTATTTGTATTTACATCTACTTAAGCATAATGTTCTAGTAACGCTACTTTGACTTTAGCTTGAACTAAAACGCTGTACCAGGTTCCAAAAGGGTCTGAGAACTGGGTACCTGGACAATCTCCGTTTGTGGTCAGTGAAACTGCTAATAGTACTGTATGATGCGCAGTTGTATTAAGTTCTAATTTAGATAATTGAGTTTCTGGAGTTATCGCTTACTGCAGAAGTGTGAGAGTACATACCACAGTGCAAAATAGTACGGTCAATTTCAATCTTACATTGTATGACTCTTTGTAATGTAAATCCACTGATTTGAATGAGTTGAATATATGTTGGTGTTACATGAATTTGAGGTTTGGGTATGTCACATTGTCCTATCTCCAATAGCGATAATGTTGTAATATTTTATTGAGAAGACCCACAATCATATCCTATAAAGCATTTTATCGGATTTATCCTTGACAGCACCCAAAGGAACACTAATAAATCTGTCGATCTTTTGTCGGCAAACATAGTCCATTCTCGAAACGTTATTGTTTTACCTGGAAGTAGGTTAATTTTTTCCTTATTGTTTGTCGTCGATTGGTATTCTGGATAATTTAAGTCTATTTATATGGAATATTTCTGTTTTATTTTTTATATTTATCTTTACATTGCTTTTTCCTAATACTTCCAAAACTTCATAGGGTCCTGAATCTTGATTGGCAAATTTGCGTATTTTAACACCTTCTAATAAGAATACATTATCTCCCGATTTAAAGTTTTGTAGACTAGCTTTTTTATCGTAGTAGATTTCTTATTTCTCTTTTTCATATATTAAGTTATTTCGGGCTATTTCGCGCATTTCATGTAGGCGTGTTATTAATTTTATCAAGTAATGATTATATATTTCTAGTTTTTACGTTCCAATGGAGGTTCACTTGAAGGATGACGCGCTAGTTTTCCGAAAAGTAGTTCATACGGAGTAAACTTTGTTCCTTCGTGTACGCTTGTATTGTATGAGAATGCAGCAAGCTATAGCCAATCATCCCAATCAGCATTCTTGCTTAAAAAACTGTTTTAAATATTCCCCTAAATCCGCTATCGTACTTGCTTGATGGTTCTGGAGTCCTATTGCTAGTAAATAATTTGTAAAATTATCTTATATAGTCAGTAGGGTGACCAGAAAAAAGTACTTTTTGTTTTCTTAGTAGCGAAAGGCAAATAACAGTATTACATGCGATTGTAGAAGCCAGATTTTTTTAAAATTGTAAACAATATTTAGATGTTGCCCATCATCTTTGAACTTTGCCATTGCAAAAGCTGAGAATTTCCGTGAGTGAGGAGTTGATTGTAAAAGTGCAATCTCAGCTCTTTTCATGAAGGTGACTTCATAATAGGATTAGTTAGCGTCCCTTGAATTAATATGACGCAATTTTCTGAAAAAGGGAAATATAACTATACAACGCTTTACCGTGAAAGGGTCTGCTTTATGAGTTTATGGTGTCAAGACCCACTGTTATCGACTTTTATGGCAGAGCTGATGAGCGCTCCGCCCCGAAAATTTAACAACTTAACTCGTAGACCTGTCAGATTAAAAAAATTTACTCAGACTTGTTTTCATTGTAGCAGGCTTATTTACATTGTTCCTAATCTGCTTTTTCAAAAAATGTGATCTTCAACCTTCAACAGTCTGAGAACCTGAAGAACGACATATTAAATGTTCAAATTAAAAAGTGGATAACTTCGTGGTTGAAATCTTAAATGAAAAAAAAATTGGTTTCACCGATGTTAATTACATAAGAACTTCTAACACGATGAGCCACCTATAAATATTGCTTAAAATTTTTAAAAAATCTGGCTTCTACTATCGTATCAGCTACCGTTATTTGCCTTTCGCTCCTCAGAAAACCAAAAGTGGTTTTTTTCTGGTCAACCTAATAGTCAGTATGTATTCGTTGCCCATTTTTGTTACTGGAAGGGGACCTACGATGTCCATTGCTGTTTTTTCGAACGCGGTTTATGGGGTGTCCGTTATAACCATTGGGTTTTTTGTTTTAACCCGGACCAATTTTTTGAGCTAACACTGTAAGCATACTTGGACACACTTCTGGATGACAATCTTCATGTTTTTCCAAAAATAATTTGGCGTATTCTATTATAAGTTTTCGTAATTCCATTGCGGCCGCCTATTGCAGAAGAATAGCTTCTTCAATTAAATCTATATGTCGATCTTTTGTGGGATATTGTGTGACACCCATGCATATTATAATTTTTGTAGATGATTCAGCAAAGGTTGCATCAAATTGCGTTCAAATTTCATCCCAAAGTACGTGATTAACTTGAGAAGTTGTAGCTAAACTAATTATTTTCAAATTTAATTTGTTTGCTAATGAATGCAACGAAAATATTGTTAAATTTATACTTTCTATGGTTTTGCTTGAATTCCCGTCTTCGAAAGGAAGACCTAATTGGCATTGTTGACCCTTTTTAATCTATTTTGCGACTCCTCTTTGAAGGTTTACAAATTTGGTTAACTTTTCTCTTTTCGCTAAAGCTCTTGAACCGTTATCACGAGGGTTTCCATCAACTGAAATAAAATATGTGTAATGGTCTTTCTGCATTGGTAGTTGATCGCGGCATTCTACTGCGTTCTTTCTTTTAGTACTTCATTTAACTGGCAAAGTATGGGTTGGAGGGGGTTCGGATGGAGGCGGCTTCAATAGAGAAAAATTTCCATCTTCTGGAACTTTTTGTTTTTCGACTTTCTTCATTTAATATTTGTTAAGTGGTTTTGATTTCTTTTCATAAGGAATTATTTCATGTGCTTTATCTACAGGTTTGACCTCAATAAAATTTTCAAATTTTTGTTCATGTGAATCATTAGAGTTTTTATCATCTGTTGATAGGTATTTCAATTTTTCTTCTTTCTATTCTGAATATTTGGTGTTATTTTTTTAAATATATTTTTTCTTCTTAGATTCCTCTGCTGGAATATAAACCGAATCAAAAAGGATTCCTTCAAAATCCTCCTGGCAAGAACTATCAGAGTCTTCAAGACATGACTTTCCTGACTTAACTTTCTTCGTATATTTTTGTTTCTTAGGTTCCTCTGCTGGAATATACATTGGATCAGACAGAATTTGCTCATCTGAATCTGATTTATTATAAAATGTTTGCTTCTTCTTACCTCTTTTCTCCTTATTTTTCTCTACCTTTATTACTCTACCTCGCTTTCCTTTTTCTTCATCTTCGACTTCTTCTTCTATTTTTTTTTATAGGAGAATTTTTTATTTTATTCTTATGATTAATTTTCTCATTCTTGTACATTGTTTCTTTTTGCATCTGCTTTTTTGATGCGCCCCTAGTTATCATGGCGTTCAGTTGCAACGCTGGATTATTATCGTTGAATGGATTATATAAGATGATTAATTACATTCGTCAGGTCTTCAATTGATTTCGTAAGATTCATAAGCTCTGATGTTTTCTCACTTACAGGTCCAAATTCTGCCTTTTCTTTTTTATTTTCAGATTTCATGGATTTTATTGCGCTCATGACTCATGATTTATGGCACCTTGGGGACTTCCTAGTGCATAAAGAAGTGTTACTGGCAACTGGATTGAAATCAAAACATGAATCTTCAATTTAACAACTTATTTGTTCAATGTAACCAAGTGTTTCATTGAAATAAATTTTCTAACATTCATTGTTATAATATGTATTTATTTCACTTGAAATATTATAAAATTATAATATAATTTCAGTGAAATATTTATTTGATTAGAAGAAATATTTGTTTGGAATTGTATTTGTCGTATTCTACATTGAAAGAGAAACTTCTTCCAAACAAATCAATAAATGTTTAATTTAACAGATTAATGATTTAATTGGTCCTGATCAGTTCAAAGGATGACTCAAATGAATATTTCTTTGGAGGGCTAATCAGATTCAGAGTCAAGGAAATCATTTTCTTGAATGTACGAAATATTTATTTTGATCGATAAAATAAAGTCAAAGAATTCATTTCCTTAGATCAACAAAAGACATGTGCCTAATTAAAAAAAATTACTTCTGTGAAAAAAAATTTTCTACATGCTAAGAAATAGGATTCAAGTAAATGCATTTACTTCGTGCCAAATTTTTTTCAGTGATTATATTAATATTAATAAACTTATGTTAGATTTAGTATGCAATTATGCATTGTATATTAAAATAATGAAATTATTACTTTCAATATACAAATTTATATTAAATTTAATTTACATGTGTGTAAAATCATTCGTATGTATTGTATATGAAGTCAGCAAATATATTTTTTAACATTAAAGTCAAAAAGACGAATTTTTTGGAGATAAGATAAATGTTAAACAAGAAATTTCACTGTAAATAAAAAAATATGATTTTTCTACCACGAGTCATTAATTTTCAATAAAAAGTGATAAATTCTCATTAAAACAGTTGAATTTTCCACCGAAAAATGATGACTTTAACAACATACTTTAATGTGCAACAAAATAATTAAATAATCTACCCAAAAAGATGAATTTGTAATAAAATATATGAATTTCCTACCCAGTGGTTGAATTTTCAACTTAGGAAGAAGAATTTTCAAGTAAAAATAGAATGGTTAAATTTTTAGGTAAAAAATTAATTTTTGGCAGAAAGAAAAAAAAATTTTCAACAAAATAGTTCAATCTTCAAACAAAGAGGTAAATCTTACAAATAAAATTAATTTTTAACAAAGCAATTCAACTTTCCACTAAGTAGTTGGGTTTTCAACCAATAAATATAAATTTTTAATCAAAGAAATAATTTTTCTCACAAAAGGATGAATTTTCCACCAAATAAATTAATTTGTACCAAAAATGTCGAATTTTTAACAAAATACATTAATTTCACAGCCACACAAAAAAAAATAAGTGTCGTGATCTGAGGACGCGACATGGATTTTGACGCGCTAAATCCGAATCCGATGTCAGAATTTGCCCTAAACGTCAGCGTTTCACCCTAACATTAAAAAACTTGAAAAAGGTAGTATTTCCTGTTCTGGGGATGAGGCATATCAATTCTTATGTATCTCGACGCGCTGAATCTTAACCTTCCATCAGAATTGGCCCAACGGGTCTTGGTTGGACTCTAGCCTCAAAAAACACCTTTAAATCGCTAAAATGTCCTGTTTTTCTTGTACAAAATCGAATCAGACACAAATTGATGTGCTTTTAGGGTAGTTGAGTCTATTCAGACTATTTTACGAACTAACCAGGTAAAAATTCATTTATAATCGCAAAACCGTCAAACATAACCTCTAGGAATACCTCAAATCCATGGAAATGACATTTTTTGTGCGCTGAAACTGGAACCGCACCACATCAAACCTACTGGGTTACAATATATTCCTAACCTCAAGACAGATCGCGCTATGCCTGAAGTCCTTTTCTTGTAGCATAATCATTTTTTAGATGACAGTTACTCCCAGTGGGACCCTGCGGTGGTTGTTAACCTTTAGTTTTTAATTATATATATATTTTTTTTTTCTGCCATTTTTATGTGATCACTTGTATATACGTTATGTTTATGTAGGTGACGTAACCTATTTACAAATATCACAATATACTTTTATTATTGTTCAAATAGACCTAAAAATGTCACACAATCGCGTTCTTTTATTACTCTTTGCAAAATTATAGGTTTTTAATTCATGGAACCTTGTTCGCAATGTTCTAAAGGAAAATTTTCGAAAAAATATGCCAAAATGGAATATTTTTATTTGGTACCTGTTTTAAGGCTCTTTTCCTTCCGAAGAATGCCGTTCCATAATATATTTCTGCAAAATAAAATAATAAAATAATAACTAATTTGGCAATTCCTTCCGAATTAGAGCTATCCTGCAGAAAAAATATCATAGGAAAATCAGTAAAGACCTTTCATTATTTCCATATAATGAATTTTCTATATTTTTTCTCTATTATACAAAATTCATTATATATAATGATTATATAAAAAATTGTTATAGGATAATAAGCATTTGAAAATAAATTATAAAAAATTTTGAAGAAAGTAATGTAAAAACTAGACAAACTACAAAGGAACGGTTTATTACGGACCACTTATATTTCTGCACAAATAAACTTTATGCAGCAAACGTGGGAAAATTCCCTTGATGTCTTTAGGATTGCCTGAAATTTCATTGAAATCTTGATAATCCTCTAAAATTGTTTGTATTCTCTGGATACTTTTGTAAATTTTTTTTTTATTCATCCAAGACTTTGAAGTCTGTTAAAATTCTTAGAAGCCTCGCAAAATAAATTAAATCCCCTTAAATCATTGAAATACTCGGAGATCCTGTAAAATCCCTTGTAATCAGATTCAATTTACGTTTGTTCAACAAGAAAGTGTCCTCGCTTTTTTGAAAACTATTGAAGATTTTTGGACGTTTTTTTTCGAATGAAAGTACATTGGAGGGATTACCGAGTACCTACGAACCTAGTTCATTGTTCAGTCCGCATGGTTATCCAGAATGGCCTTGCACCTTTTCAGCATGCTTTGTACCAATTTTTCAGCTTATCTTGTGGGTAATTCACGACATATCTTCCTGATGTTTCGCGATAGCTGTTTCATGTGAATACACGTTTTCACGCATGCTTTCTCTTTACAATAGTCTAGACTTTTTCGATTGGATTCGCATCGAGAGACTGTGATGGCCAGCCCAATGTTGTTATGCCGTTTTCTACCTTCCATGCGGTGCAGAGACGGTTTTGATGTTTGGGGTCGTTATCTTCCTGCAAGATCCAATCTCCAGTATTAGCTCCAAACATCATTTTAGCAGACTATAGAAGACTATATTTGTATATTTTGCGTATTTTCTGAGCATTTAGCTTCTCGGTAAAGAGCTTTAAGCAGCCAAAACCGCGCTCAGAGAAGCATCCACAAACATGGACCTTCACAGCATGTTCAACAGTTTGCTGAAGAAATCCAGTACCGGCGGTAGACCAGGTATACCGTGTGGGAACCCGTGCCCAGAACGACCCTTCGTCTGAAAAAATTACATTCGACCAGTCACGGTCAAAATTTTCAGCTGCCTATGCCTTCCGTTTTTTCCTATGGGTTTCTGAAAGCAGGGTGTGGACTCCTTTTTGTGCCAGAATATCCTTGACATCTCGTAACCGTAGTTGGGGTACGCCTGAACAGTTGTACGATCGCTTCATCCTGCTTGCTCGTTGTTGCTTGCGATTTGCCTCTTCCGGGAAGCTCGTCGAATGTTTTATTGACTTTATACTGCTCAACCTACTTCTACTTGAACGTCTTTGATTTCCTAATGTATTTGGAAGCCGCGCTGTATGTCATAAGTGGTTCCTTTGTATGGATATATAAGAAGAACGATTTAGAACTTTGGCGTACGCAGAACTCATTTTCACTCACGTCTCCACTCTCGGGCGCTTCGAGTGATACTGAAACGACTTGCCAACGAAAATTTTTCGAAAACACGAGGACACTTCTTTGTTGAACAGATGTATTTCCAAGAGTTGTTCATAAATTCTTTGAAATCCCCTAAAATTCCTTGAAATCTTTGAAAATCGTAAAAATCCATTAAAATGAGTAGAAAATCCGCTGGCAAATCTTAGAGTCGCCAAGGACAGTTTACCCTAAACATGTTTACTCTCCTGGCAGTTACCATATATCCCCCATTACCTGCGATACATCTACTCCAAGTTTTTTCTGTATTGGAAATCTAATAAAATCCTTCAAATCGCTAAAATTTCTCAAAATGCCTCTAAATTCCTTGAAATCTTTCAAAATTTCGTAAAATTATTCGAGAAACTTTGATTTCGTGAAAGTTCTCCAGAATCTCCTGAAATCCTTTGGAATCCCACAAAATCCCCTAAAATGTTTAGGAATCTCTCAAATGCTCTAAAATCGCCTAAAGTGTTCTGAAATCTAATCAAATTTCTCGAAATCTATGGAATTATGATAAAATATCTTCAAAATCATCAAAAATTCCTTACAATTAATCAGAATGTTTGTAAATCCATAGAACCATTTTGACCATGATCTGTAGTCACAAAAAATTCCTTCAAATTCGCTGCAAACTATTAATGTTTATGAGAAATTTCAACACTTATAACGATTTTCTGTAATGATTTTTACAGGAAACTAATTGGGTTGAATCACCATTTTTAAAAACCTATTAAATCCTGCTTTCTGAATCGTCAAAAAGAATCAGGCCATCATTCAAAGTCAACGACACCTGCAGACCACCTCTAGCACCTTCAATTACAAAGTATCGCCATCTAAAAAATACAATTTTTGTATCATACAATTTTTAAATTGAGACATGTCACACGAGTCACCTTCAAAAGACTCAAAGTTATGTTCCAACCCCATGATAATATTTTACAACCCCAAAAATCTACCCCCTGGTACTTTAAGTAAAACAATAAAAAATGTCTCTACTTGAAGCAGCCACTAAATTAAAGAATTTAAAGTAGTCACACAAGATACAGAACAGCCAAAATATTTCTTAATTATTAATAACAATACTAGTCACCTTATAAAAAATATGTTCGTTATCTCAATGCACAAAATAATATTCAGCAACCCTGAAAAACGATCCCTACCACATTCACCGAACCTTATCTCAGCTGCCGTGAAATAAAATCGCAAAAAAAAAATCAAATTGGAAGTAACTACACCAGTCGCTATTTTAAATATAAAACACTTAAATCTTCTATCAACAAGAAGGAATTCTTCACCAAAAATATAATCGAAGAATGTTTAAACAAGAAGGATTAACTTTTAACCAAAAAGAGTTGCATTTTTAATTCTGAACCAAATAAAATAAATTTCCAATGAAAATAATGAATTTTTCACTGTGACAGTTAAAGCTGTAGCTAAAAAAATAATTTTCTTACTTTCTAGGACCAACGCGTTATGTTGTAGGATATTTATGATTTCAGGGTAAATGAAAAATTCCAAATTTCTTCAGATTAAGCTATAAATCTGGATGTCTCTCGAAATTATGTTTTCACCTTCAAAGAATGTTTCTTCATATTTACATAGTACAAGTGTTCGTTGAAATTTAATTGTTTTTTTGTTTAAGAAAACAGTAGGAAATTTATTCGCAAGTTCAGGCTTAGAATTTCAAGGATTATGTATTGTCGGGTCATGACTTGTATGCGGTTTACAAGATTTGATAATCGACACTATCTGCTTATGAAAATGCAGGACTAGCAGTTGATCTTGAGAATCAGCTCATTCTGATGCTCGATTGTCAGAAAAAAAATCCGTAGTATGTATAAAAGCGTTGCATACCATTTTAATCCAATCGCGGGATGAAATTAATGAACTTTCATTTTTTATGTATGTAAATGGTATATAAATTTACAAAACATAACGTAAATAATAATATTATTCAAAAGATATCCCATGTGAAAAAATCCGTGTAGAAGTACACGTGCAGTTCCGCATATACCCCGAATTCTATATAACAATGCCTTTTTCTATAATTTGAGGTGTAGTTATATTCATATTTCTACGTAGATATATACGTGGAAACCGATCTAGAAATCGAAGTGAAAATTTTAGGCAGTTTTGTTAATTCACGTCGAAATCCAGGAGGAATTCCACATGGAACTTCTACGTTAATTGTTTTGTTTGACTACCCGAATTTGACGTGGAATTCTACGCATAACTCTATATGAAATTTCAAGCATAGCTCTACGTGCAATTCCATGAGGAAGTCCCTAGTCCACGTTCACACACACTTTTTTATAATGCCAACTTTGGGACAGGATTGAAATTTACTGTTACGTATCCACAATTCAAATGCATATTTTTGTACTGATCACTAACTTCCTCTATAATGCTACAAAACTGTACTTTCCTCTCTTCCTTCTATACCAATATGGGAAATACACAATTTTAACTAAAATCTTCTCGCGTCATTATTCCACATTTAACTGTGAAATCGAGCTCACAAATGTAAAATATTTTGGTCCTTCGAGTAGGATGTCAATAGCCAAGGATTGGTGAACAATTATTCCGGTTCAAAAATACCGAAATACTACAAAATTCATCGAAACGCGAAGTGCGTTTTGTCGCGTATCAAACTGATTTTCGGCCGTGTGGCAGCACGGAATTCAAGCTCAATCTATCGTGTAAACGTGAAGCTACAATAAAGTCTAATCGTCAATCAATGCTGTTTTAGACAAAGTGTTCCATAAGCTAACGTTTCTTTATGAATATCGTGTACAATTCGTGTTTCGGATTTGAGGCCAGATGTCAAGACTATCGCTGTGGGTTAGCGCATCGAATTTTAACGCAAGCTGTACATGAGTCCTGATACAAACTGATGTTGAGGTTAACTTTCAACAAGAAGTCTAACCTCTACGTGGATCACAAGGATCAACCACGTCGGTGCCGGGATAACCTCGTTCTTCAAATTAAGATGAGTGGGCATACTTTTATTTAATTTCAATTACAAATCCTTATGAAGTTGCTTGTATTTGATCAATAATAAAATCAAGATGGCAGTTCTTGATGATTTGATCAGAAAACGCGGCAACTGCAAAAAAAAGTTTACTGTTTTCGGTAATTACATAAATAGGATTTCTCACAACCGATAACTGGGATTCGCTGCTAATCTACCTTTCATAATCAAAATTAGATAACAATACGGCTAGGGCCTGAGAAAAGGAGAGAACAAAATATGCGCATATAACGCAGCTCCAGAGCCTAAAGAACAACTTATGTTTTCCACGCATTCAATAACGTCAAATTCAGATGATGGGATTCTCTCAACAGCTACGGTATTTGTGAAGAATAAGAATAATGAGCAACGCCCTGCTCGTCTTTTATTAGATTCAGGTTTTAATGTGACCTTATCACTTCCGAGCTCTGTGATTTACTCACATTCAAAAAGACGCTCATTGATGTCAATATAGGTTCAATAAGTGATTGTCCTTCAGCAGTTAAGCACAAATGTGAACTTGAGATCTCTTCAAGAAATAGTTAAGTTAAAATTCGCGTTACGTGTCTCGTTGTACCGAGAATTAGGTCTGAAGTGCCCAAACTTCCGTTTGATGCGAAGGTGCTTCATACCTCCGCTATTAAACTAGCTGATCCATGCTTCGATAGGCCTGAATCAATCGATATTTTCTCAGGCAACGTGGTTTTCTGGTCATTAATTTGCGTTGCACAAATAAAAATCAACATTGAAGGGCTTCTGCTACAAAAAGCCAGATTTGGCTGGATACTTACAGGGCCACTGCCAGATCCACGAAATTCTGGAAATTAGAGGAACGTTCATTGAACAAAAGGGTTGTAACTATCAAAGAAAACGCGAGCGAAGATTTTCTCACAAAAATAGCTAAACGAGACGAAGAGGGTAGGTTCATCGTTACAATCCCACTGAAAGATGATCCTCAAAAATAAGGTGATTCAAAGGAACACGCGCAACGCCATTCATTCAATTTAGAAAAAAGGTTTACAAAACTGCGGGTAGTTTTTGGCGCTTCCGCAAAAAATTGTAGTTTATTGTACAATTATTTTGGCTATTCTCAACAATTTTAACTTAAAAAAAAACCGCAAAACTATACAAATATTTCTGCTCGAAAACTGAAAGTTTTTTCCAGAATTTGGACACTTGTAAAAAACCTTCTAATTAATGGCAAATTTTAACAAAGTTTAATATACGATATTTCAGTTTCTCAAGGTCAAATAAGTATATTCGAGCCACAGTTTAACTTCTAAGAAATTGATAAGGTGATAGTAAATAAAACTTATCGTCGCACTTATCGTCGTATACATATATACATGAAATATAAGAACATTCATCAGTTACGCTGCTCTCAAAATTCAACGTTAATCAGTTTTTGTCACAGTTTGAAAAAATGAGAATTCTTTATACGCTTATCTTAACCTTGGACGTTCTTCTTGATTCTGTTAGTAAGTGAAGAATAAATTGATATAATTTCTTTATAGTAAGTATATTGGAACATCTATTATACATTAGTGAATGTCAAATACTATAAAAACTCTGTGAGCATAACGTTCTTCCATTATTGATATAATTTCCTATCTACTTGAGTATAATAATTAAGCAGATAACTGAAATATGATATTCTTTTCTCTAAAACTCCAAGCTTTAAAAGTTTTCTAAATATTGCAGGATTTGCAAGGTATTTAAATCAGTTTTGAAAAAAATTATTATCAAAATACCGCGTCACCTTTTCCTTCCAAAACAACAATTTTGAGTTTTTATCATGACCTTGAAGTAAAGAAAAATAGATTAAGTGTATATACATATATTTTTGCCATTTTTATGTAATCACTTGTATATACGTTATGTTTATATAGGTGACGTAACCTATGTACAAATTTTACAATATCCTTTTATCATTGTTCAAATAAACTTAAACATGTCACACAATCGCGTTATTTCATCACACTTTGCCAAATTATAAGTTTTCAACTAATTGATATAAAAAATATAGATTCTTGTACAAATCATAGGCAAACTCAGATTACACAATTTATGTTGATATTCAAGTATAATTTGCATCCAAAAAGAATATTGAACAGTCTGTAATCATTTTTGTCTTTTTACAGAAATAGCATCAGGTATGCCGCCCAAAACAAGGAACTTTCTGGAAAATTTTGGCACGAGTAGCGAACATGCGAGTCATCAAGGTAGCTCTAGTACAGATTAGAATTCATAACCTTTGTTTTGAATAGCAATCAGGTTTTATGTTAACAGTTTGAAACTACAAATTAATAATCTCTTAAAATGAAAAATTTTCTACATTCATGGAACCTTGTTCGCAATGTTCTAGAGGACAAATTTCGAAAAGTATGCCAAAATGGAATATTTTTATTGAACACCTATGTTAAGGCTCCTTTCTTTCCCAAGAATACCCTTCCATAATATATTTCTGCGAAATAAAGAAACAAAATTATAACTAATTTGGCAAGCCCCTCCAAATGAGAGTAATCCTGCAGAAAGAATATTATAGGAAAATCAGTGAAGACCTTCAATTATTTGCTTATAATGAATTTTTTTAATTTTTCTCTATCATACAAAATTCATTATATAGAATCATTATAGAAAACTTTGCCTGAAATTTCATGGAAATCTTGAGGACCCTTCAAAATTTTTTTTATTTTCTTGATACTTTTGTGAATTTTTTTAAATCATTCGAGACTTTGAAATCTGTTGCAATTCCTAGAAGGCTTGTGGAATAATTAAAATCTCCTAAAATCATTGAAATACTTGGAGATCCTATAGAATCCGCGGTAATCAGATTTACTTTACGTCTATTCAACAAGAATGTGTCCTCTCTTTCTTGAAAACTATTGGAGATTTTTAGACGTTTTCTTTTCAAATGAAAGAACATTTGAGAAATTACAGGGTACCTACGAACCTAGTCATTGTCCAGTCCCCATGGTTATCCAGAATGGCCTGGCACCTTTTCGGCATGCTTTGTACCAATTTTTCAGCATATCTTGTGGGTTATTCACGCCATATCCTCCTGACGTTTCGCGATAGCTGTTTCATGTGAAAACACGATTTCACGCAAACTTTCTCTTTACAATAGTCTAGACTTTTTCGATTGGGTTCACATCGGGGGACTGTGATGGCCAGCCCAAAGTTGTTATGCCGTTTCCTACCTTCCAGGCGTTGCAGAGACGGCTTTGATGTTTGGGATCGTTATCTTTCTGCAAGATCCAATCTCCAGTATTGGTTCCAAACATCTTTTGAGCAGACTATAGAGGACCACGTTCGTATGTTTTCCGTATTTTCTGAGCATATAGCTTCTCGGTAAAGAGCTCAAAACACCCAAAACCGCGCTCAGAGAAGCATCCAGAAACATGGACCTCCACAGCATGTTTAACAGTTCGCTGAAGAATTCGAGTACCGGCAGTAGACCAGGCATGCCGTATGGGAACCCATGCCCAGAACGACCCTTTATCTGAAAAAATTGCATTTGACCAGTCACGGTCGAAATTTTCAGCAGCCCATTCGTTCCGTTTTTCCCTATTTATTTCTGGAAGCAGGGTGTGGACTCCTTTTTGAGCCAAAATATCCTTGGCATCTCGTAACCGTAGAGTTGATGTACGCCTAAACAGTTGTACCATCGCTTCATCCTGCTTGCTCGTTGTTGCTCGCGATTTGCCTTTTTCAGAAAGATCGTCGATTGTTTTATCGCCTTATACTGCTCAACACACTTCTTCACGAACGATCATGGATTTCTTAATGTATTTGGAAGCCGCGCTGTAGGTCATAAGTGGTCCCTTTGTATGGGTAAACAAGAAGACCGCTTCAAAACGTTTGGCGTAGGCAGAACTCATCTTCACGCACGTCTGCTCTCTCAAACGATTCGAGCGATGCTAAAACGACTTGCCAACTGGGCCGTAGGCCTTTGAATGTACTTTCATTCGAAAATGAACGTCCGAAAATTTCGAATAGTTTTCGAAAAAACGAGGACACTTTCTTGTTGAACAGACATATTCCCAAGAGTTTTCTAGAAAATTCTTTAAAATCCCCTAAAATTCCTTGAAATCTTTAAAAATCGTGAAAATCCATTAAAATGAGTAGAAAGTCCGCCGGCAAATCTTTGAGTCGCCACGGAAAGCTTACCTCAAACACGGTTACTCTGCTGGCAGTTACTCCACTTTCCATATTACCTGCAATACTTCTCATTCTGAGGGCCGATTCCACCAACCGTGATTAAATTTTAATCCTTAATTAACTTTATTTGATCAGTACATTGCGTTCCACCATTTTTTAAACAATGATTAAAGTAGTCTAATCGCTGTTTAACCTAATCGGCCATTTTCGGCCGGTTAGCGACTTAACCAGCGATTAACGGGGATCAACGTAACCTGAAAGTTTAGTTAAAGTGCAGTATGATAGTAAATATGGATCAAAATGAAATATGTTCTCAAAATATTATTTTTCCTTTTCTTTTCGCTTAAGAAAACACCGTTTCATTCAATTAATTTGATTAATGTTATTTTGGAGACACTTCAGCAAAGCAAGTAAACAACGGGTTATTCGTGACGTCAGAGGCCTATCGATTTGGTTTGGCGTGCCAGAGATGGCGCGCGAACACAAGTTTCGTGACTCAGCCAATCAAAATAGCAGTTGCAACAGAAATACGCAAAAACTAGACTTTATTTCGAACAAGGTATCTGGTTAGTTATTCATAGGTTTAAAATTCATGGTGAAACGTTTCGCAAGTTAGTCATGATTAAACCGATGATTAAAAGATAATCATGATTAGTTAACCATGGACTTAATCAGAGATGGTGGAATCGGCCCTAAAGCCGACAATAGATTAAAAGAACAAAAGACGCTTGCATCAACTGAACAAGAAGACTGGCTTGGTCCACGAACTGAGGATCTGCCCCCACACTTTTATACCAGCCAAACGTGCTGACAATCAAGCAGTATATTTTTGACAAGATACAGGTGTTCTCTGACACAGCAGGAGAACAGAGAACAGGGTGGGGTGAATCTGGCAGAATGAACAGTATCGCGCTGATTTATGAAGATCTATTCTTCTGATGCAAGCGAGATTCAGAGTGCATTAGGTGTCGTCAAGAGGTACACAGCTGAGATCGGTATGGGCATTATTAGACACCTTTACGCTGGAGACACCTATCTTTACCTAGGCGTGTCTAATAACCCAAAGATTAGTGACATCTCGGTATCAATGGTGAACAATGACAATATCGTCTTCTTAGAACCATCTGTTCATTCTGTCAATACTTGTTTTTGCTTTTCTTTTCTTTTCGTTGACGATTGATTGAACTTTTTTCTTCTCTCAAGGGGCACTTTTCCTAAACTTTGGATATAAAAAAAATTCAATTTTTGATTTAAAAAAAAATTAAAATTGACTGTCTAGCTGTTGAGTTTTAGAATCGATACAAAAAAAAAGTTTAATTAAAAACATTATCACGTTTGTGAAAAATGAAGAGGGAGTTCACAGTTAAACTATTACCCTTCGTCAGGATTTCTATTAGAACTTGTTCAATTTTTTTAGTCATTCATTTAATTTTCGAAAAATTATGGGTTCGGACCTTAGGACATGCTACCCTTGACTTTAAAAGTGTGTAGTCCAAATCAAAAAGTGTACCGAGGAAAATTAGGTTTATTGTTTACGACCAATTTGCAGTTTCCTAAGAGTCTTTCTCTTATTACCCTCTTTTCTGCTTTTTCTCTTTTTTCCACTCAAGTGAAAACTAAATATTATTAGAACTCAATAATAAAATCCAATTATTTTAAGTTGAAAGTCAACTGCTTTTGGTTGAAATGTTTTCTATTATATTTTTGGTTAAGAATTTATCTCTTTAGACAAAAACGCAATATTTTCTTTCAAGACTTAAGAGAAATAAGGCGTCTTAAATAATTTTATAAGTGTCAAATCCAACTACTTTGATATAAAATTCAACTATTTGGGTGAAAATCTACTTATTGTTTTTTCCTATCTTTACTGAAAAATATTTCTTGGCTGAAAATCTATTTCTTTTTTTTTGTAGAAATTTAATCATTCTTGGCAAAAATACAACTTTTTGGACAAAACTCTATCTTTTTTCTTGAAATTTCAAATCTTTGGGTTAAAATTAACTTTATTGTTGAAAATTCCTATTTTTGGGTTAAAAATTCAACTACTTTGCAGAAAATTTACCTCTCGTTGTATTCATCTCTTTTAGTAGAAATTTCATATTTTTTTAACAGTTGACAATTTAACTGTTTTTTTATGTTTTGTCTGAAAAATCTTTTATAACTCAAAGTTCATTTCTGTTGTTTAAATTTTAACTTTTTTACTGCCAATTCGTTTTTTATTGGTTTATAAATTAGTTTCTTTTGTCATAATATTAAACTATTCTATTTTGGGTCAAAATTTCGGTCTTTCTGAATATAAATATGAACTATTTTATTAAAAATGTATGCTTTTCATTGGCAACTTGTTATTTGTTTTGGTAGAGAATTAACCCTCTTGGTAAAAAACTCACCTTTTTTGCTTAATATATAGGGCAGAATAGGTGAAGTGTTCCCACCCAAAATTGTTGTTTTTCTTATCGGGTTGAAAGTTGGCTGAATTATATTCCAGTAAACCTATAATAATTCGCCAAACAATAGGCTCACTTATCAACCGGTTGTCAATATACAAGGGCCTGATGTTTTCAATTTTACAGGTGCTTTTTCACCTTCACGTTTTTGTAACTTCTTTTAGGATTATCCGATTGGATTTTTATTGCAGTGTTTTGGAAAGCTATTTTCATGTTCTTTAAGACTAGCATAAAAATTTTTCTTTCATCATGATTTTTTTTCAAAAATCAAAATTAAAATTGATTTTTTTTAAAAAACCATACTTTTAACATTTTTGTTTCCTTTTTTTAAAAATAGCTTTTTTACACTCTTTAAAGTCACGTAGAGGAAAAAGTTGGCTGAAAATGGTTTCACATTCAAATTGAGATTTTTACGGCTGAGTGAACCACGTTATGATTGTATAATATACATACGTACCAAAAATCATTTCATGATAGTTAAATGTAGGCTTAGGGACAATTTAGACCTAACCGTATTGATTCTGGGGCGCTGCGTAAGTTAAATGTAGTCCCAACGAGCATAAAAATCTCAATTTGAGAAGTATGGTTTTTTAAAAAACATCAATTCTAATTTTCATTTTCGAAAAAAAAATCATAATGAAAAAAAAGTTATTATGCTAGCCTTAAGGAACATGAAAAGAGCTTTCCAAAACACTGTAATAAAAGTACAATCGGATAATCCTAAAAGAAGTTACACAAACGTGAAGGTGAAAAAGCACCTGTAAAATTGAAAACTTCAGGCCCTTGTATATTGACAACCGGTTGATAAGTGAACCTATTGTCTGGTGAATTATTATAGGTTCAGTGGGCCTATAATTCAGCCAAGTTTCAACCCGATAAGAAAAACAACAATTTTTGGGTGGGAACACTTCACCCATTCTGCCCTATAAATTAAGCAAAAAAGGTGAGTTTTTTACCAAGAGGGTTAATTCTCTACCAAAACAAATAACAAGTTGTCAATGAAAAGCATACATTTTTAATAAAATAGCGTTCATATTTAAATTCAAAATAACCGACATTTTGAACCAAAATAGAATAGTTTAATATTATGACAAAATAAAATAATTTATAAACCAATAAAAAAATATTTGACAGAAAAAAGTTAAAATTAAGATGAATTCAAAGAGAGACAAATTTTCTACAAAGTAGTTGAATTTCCAACCCAAAAATAGGAGTTTTCAACAATAAAGGTAATTTTAAATCAAAGATTTGAAATTTCAATAAAAAAGATCGATTTTTGTCCAAAAAGTTGCACTTTTACCAAGAAAAATTGAATATCTACAAACAAAAAAAAAAGTAATAGATTTTCAGCCAAGAAATATTTTTCAGTAAAGACAGGAAAAAACAATAAGTAAATTTTCACCCAAATAGTTGAATTTTATATCGAAGTAGTTGGATTTGACACTTATAAAACTATTTAAGACGCCTTATTTCTCTTAAGTCTTAGAAGAAAATATTGCATTTTTGTCTAAAGTGATAAATTCTTAACCAAAAATATAATAGAAGACATTTCAACCAAAAGCAGTTAACTTTCAACTTAAAATAATTGGATTTCATTATGGAGATCTAGTAATATTTAGTTTCCACTCAAGTGAAAAAAAAAAGAAAAAGCGGAAAAGAGGCTAATAAGAGAAAGACTCTTAGGAAACTGAAAATATGTCGTAAACAATAAACCTTATTTTCCTCGGTACACTTTTTGATTTGGACTACACACTTTTAAAGTTAAGGGTAGCATGTCATAACCCATAATTTTACGAAAATTGAATAAAGGACTAAAAAAATTGAACAAGTTCTAATAGAAATCCTGACGAAGGGAAATAGTCTAACTGTGAACTCCCTCTTCATTTTCAACAAACGTAATAATGTTTTTAATTAAACTTTTTTTTTGTATCGATTCTGAAACTCAACAGCTAGACAGCAAATTTTAATTTTATTTTAATTAAAAATTGATTTTCTTTTTATATCCAAAGTTGAGAAAAAGTGCCCCTTGGGAAAAGAAAAATGTTCAATCGTCAACGAGAAGAAACAAAAGAAAAGCAAAAACAAGTATTCACAGAATGAACAGATGGTTCTAAGAAGACTATATTTCATTGTTAATAGGGGATACCGGGATGCCACTAATCTTCTGGCTCATTTCTTACCTTCATTAGCTAGATATTAACAATATCCTGCTCAGTTTTGCCTTTATTGGCCTAATATTGACTAAGTCCTGCTCAAGTCTTGCCTTCATTGGCTGGATATTGACTAAGTCGTGCTCGAGTCTTGCCTTCATTGGCTGAATATTGACAACATCCTGAGCATGCCTTGCCTTCATTAGCTGGATATTGAATAAGTCCTGCTCAAGTCTTGCCTTCATTGGCTGAATATTGACTCAGTCCTCATGTCTCACCTTCATTAGCTAGATATTAACAACATCCTGCTCATGTCTTGCCTTAATTGGCTGGATATTGACTAAGTTCTGCTCAAGTCTTGCCTTCATTGGCTTTATATTGGCTAAGTTCTGCTCATGTCTTATCTTCACTGTCTGGATATTGACTAAGTACTGTTTATGTCTTGCCTTCATTGGCAAGATATTAACAACATCCTGCTCATGCCTTGCATTCATTGGCTGGATATTGAATAAGTCCTGCTCATGGCTTGCCTTCATTTTCTGGATATTGACTAAGTTCTGTTCATGTCTTGCCTTCATTGGCTGCATATTGAGTGAGTCCTGCTCAAGTCTTGCCTTCATTGGCTGGACATTGACTAAGTCATACTCGTATTTTACCTTCATTGGCTAGATATTAACAATACCCTGCTCATGTCTTGACATCATTGGCTGGATAATGACAACATCCTGAGCATGTCTTGCCTTCATTGATTGGATATTGAATAAGTCCTGCTCATGGCTTGCTTTCATTGACTGGACATTGACTAACTCCTGCTCATGTCTTACCTTCATTGGCTAGATATTTACAACACCCTGCTCATGTCTTGCCTTCATTGGCTGGATATTGACAACATCCTGAGCATGCCTTGCCTTCATTAGCTGGATATTGAATAAGTCCTGCTCATGGCTTGCCTTCATTGTCTGGATATTGACTAAGTCTTGTTTATGTCTTGCCTTAATTGGATAGATATTGACAAAATCTTGCTCATGTCTTGCCTACATTGGCTAGATATCGAGTAAGTATTACTCATGTCTTGCCTTAATTGGCTAGATATTGACAACATACTGCTCGTGTCTTGCCTTCATTGGCTATGTATTGATTTCCTGTCCATATTTTGTGATTATTGGCTGAATATTAGCAACAAATGAAAAGTTAACCTTAAACGACCTTGAAAAATTACCCAAGTTTGATGTTTAACCCTCTGTAACTCAAAAACTGTCCATTTTGGGACTTTGTCCTCAATTCATTTGTTGGGACACCATTTTTTTCGAAAAAATATATATACAAAAAAGCTTGGTTTAGTTTATTTGACGATACCTAGTAAAATATATACATGTAGGCTATAATTATTGTATTTTTTCTTATGCTTAGGACGGACCTACGAAATATGAATGTAATTATCTTTGAGTGACAAGTTTGATCTTAAGAAAAGATGCGATAACGTTTCCGATACAATATGCGTACTTTTACAAACGACTAGAATATTCCTTAGATGTACTGTTAATCATATTCCTCATCCATGTATTAATCAGTTTTTCGTCTAGTTACAAAAAATGGAAATCATTCATACTCTCGCCTTCAGCTTGACGGTCATTCTCAATTCAATCGGTAAATATAATACTATACTATATCTAAAGTTTTAAAAACGTTCTTAAGCTTTTCGCAAATAACTATTTGTCTCACGTGATCCCCATGCTATTCCAATCGCCGTTCTTCTCCAAGCTCTAGTTGAGTTTGTCCGAAATAATAATGAAATTAATTTGAATTCGTTCCGGGTGATGAAATAATGTGTGTGCTATAAAAAATGGAATTTGAAAACAATGATTCGGAATAAATTTTGAATACAGTATATACAGGGTATCCCAGACCACCCATCCACCCTTTTCGGACCGGAAGTCATTTTTTTAAACTGGAATGACATATTTTTCTCTCTTGATTTCGATTCTACGGTAAAAAGTGAGTAACTTTGGTACAAAATTTTTTTTCTTCTAAATCGTCGTTTTCCATCTGAAAATGCCTTCCGAAATGTTACTGTTCCCTTGAAGAGCTAGATAAGTCCAAAAGGCGTAGAGCGTCAGAAAAAAATTATTAATTTGAAAAAAAAAAAATTTGTATATTCCTCTTGCTCTATCAGTCGAAAGATATTCCGGAGTGTATCCCTAAAAATTTTATTTAAATATTCCGAAAAGTGACTGACTAAGCACAAGTTGACATGAAGAACGAACGACGCCTCAGTTAGACTTCAGAAAGCATTTTGGGGTCGAAAAACACGATTAAGAAAAAAAAATTTCCTGCAAAAGTGACTCCCTTTTTACCGTAGAATCAAAATCAATAAAGAAAAATCTATCACTTCGTTTAAGAAAATGACTTCCGGTCCGAATAGACTACTTCCGGTGGCAGCCGGAAGTTGAAAATACCTCCAATCGATTGGAAACTGTCCATTTACTATTAGGAGGTACTTAACTTTTAATTTTATTAGGTATTTTAGATTTTAAAAAGGGTGGACGGGTGGTCTGGGACACCCTATATATATATAATTAAAAACTAAAGGTTAACAACCACCGCAGGGTCCCACTGGGAGCAACTGTCATCTAAAAAATAGTTCCATCTCGTGGACAATTTGTCGATCTCTGATTGCTTTATAATCATGTTGAAAATTTTCTACGTACTTATTTATTTTTTCGAACCTGGAAACGATAATTTTAAAAATTAGGATAAAATACTAAATGATTAATTAACTAGCATTTTTCCCCGTAGATTCTAATTTATTTTTAGGTATAAAAAAAAGTGTAATTAAATAGTTCATTTTTTAAACTAAAAAAGATCAATTTTAACCAAAAATGGAACAGTCAAATTTTAATAAAAAATATTAATTTTCAATAAAAAAAAAGGATTTTCTAAAAATCAGTTGAATTTTCTCCCAAGTAGTTGAATTTTCTACCAAATTGTTTAAATTTAAGCCAAAAAGAAGAATTATGTACAAAACAACTGAATTTTCAAACCCGTAAATGTGAATTTTCAACAAAAAAGTTAATTTTTAACCAAACAGTTGAATTTTCAAATAAATAGTTAAATTTTCAGTTAAAAAACTAATTTTAAACAAAAAAATAAATCTTTAACAAAGAGGTCTGATTTTTCACAAAAGAGATTAATTTTCAACTAAAATTATGAATCCTCAACAAAAACAGATTAATTTTCAACCAAATAGTTGGATTTTTAAACATAGAAGATGAATTTTCAACGAGGATTAATTTTCTGCCAAAAAGGAAGAATTTTCAACAAAAAAAAACTATAAATATAAAAAAAAGTATATAAAAACTATAACTAACAACAAAAACTATCAATTTTCCACCAAAAAAATGAAATAATTAAATTTTCAGTTAAAGAAGTGAATTTTTATCTGAAATGATAAAACTTTAACCAAAAGGAAATAAATCTTTGACCAAATAAATGAATTGTTAATACAAAAGATTAATTTTTTCCCAAAAAAGACAAATTTATGAACTAAAAAAGATAAATTTTCAACAAAATTCATGAATTTTCAAATAAAAAAGGTGAATTATATCCAGAAACACGAATTTTCAATAAAATATTCAAATTTTATCGAAATAAATTAATTTGTAACCAAAAAGACGAAGTTTCAACTAATGAGATTACTTTTCTACCAAAAAATACGAATTTTGGAAAAAAAATAGTTGAATTTTCACCTAAAACATATAAATTTTCAACGAAATAAAATAAATTTTCAAGCAAGTAGTTCAATTTTTAAGCAAACAGATTAATTTTCAACTAACAGGATTTAATTTCGATAGAAAAAGATTAATTTTTCACCAAAAATTAAATATTTAAATTTTCAGTTAAAGAAGTGATTTTTTAACTAAAATGATAATTCTTCAACCAAAAAGAAAATTAATTTTTAACCAAATAGACGAATTTTCAATTTAAAAAATTAATTTTCTACCCAAAAAATACAAATTTTCAACTGAAAGAAATCAATTTTACACCAAAAATAGAATAGTTCAATTTCCAGTAAGAAAAATAAATTTTCATCCAAATAAATGAATTTTTCAACAAAAATATGAAGTTTCAACTAATGAGATTACTTTTCTACAAAAAAGTACGAATTTTTAACCAAAAAGTTAAATTTTATATAAAAAAAAAAATAATTTTCGACGAAATAAAATAAATTTTTAACAAAATAGTTCAATTTTTAACCAAAGAAATTAATTTTCAACCAACAAGAATAAATTTCGATCAAAAACGAGCAATTTTCCACACAAAAATGGAAAAGTTAAATTTTCAGTTGAAGAAGTGAATTTTTATGTAAAACTATAAATCTTCTAGCAAAAGAAAATATATTTTTTACCAAATAGGCGAATTTTCAATCCAAAAGATTAATTTTCTACAGAAAAAGACAAATTTATGAACTAAAAAAGATAAATTTTCAACCAAAAACAGAATAGTTCCTTTTTCAGTTAATAAAGTCAATTTTGAACTAAAATAATGAATCTTCAACCAAAATTTTCAACTAAAAAAGGTAAATTATATCCAGAAACACGAATTTTCCATAAAATATTTAAATTTTATCGAAATAAATGAATTTTTAACCAAAAAGACGAAGTTTCAACTAATGAAATTACTTTTCTACCAAAAAATACGAATTTTCAAAAAAAAATAGTTGAATTTTCACCTAAAACAGATAAATTTTCAACGAAATAAAATAAATTTACAAGAAATTTGTTCAATTTTCAAGCAAACAGATTAATTTTCAACTAAGAAAATTTAATTTCGATAGAAAAAGATCAATTTTTCACCAAAAATTGAATATTTAAATTTTCAGTTAAAGAAGTGATTTTTTAGGTTTACTTTTTGGCAGAGAATCAATTTTTTTTGTTAAAAATGCAACTGTATGGTTGAAAATTAATAATAAAAAATGAAAATCTTGTTTAAGTATACAATTGTAGGT